>APFE031261968.1:0-75461 GCA_000404065.3 Pinus taeda
TTTTTGAAAGGGAGTCTATGGCTGCAATTTCGGGGTGATCAGGCATTCTTCAGAGCAAAATCTTCAGTCCCATTCTAGCAACAACAACAATAATTTCTGGGTAGAGTACAGTACCAATTTGGGCTAATATTTCCTCCAAATCAGAGTTGTACCACCTGGGGTTTGCATAGCTTGAATAGCAAGACCAAGTTCCCTTGTTCATACCTGCTTAAGTACTCTAATTTATCATTATTAATAAATGGCTTAGTGGTTTGGAGAATTTTCTTTGGCATTTTGATGGTTATGTATACCTTTCAGGTACTTGTGGCATGGTCACTGTTAATTGCTGCATCTTAGTTCATTGTCTTGATTTTCACTGTTAATTCCTAGTTTGGAACATTAAGTGGTATAAGAGCATGATTTTGGCCAGTTGTGGGTGTAAATCATGGTAATGCCAAAATGCTATTGTTGGGCCAAACTTCCAGAGACCGAAACTCTAGTCCAACATTAATCTTCAGATTGACTTATGCACAAAATTGTCTCAACAAGAGAAATTCTTTGCGAAATTTGAAAATTATAATAGGAATTTCACAAGACTAGTGGAGGAGTTCGAAGAATTGGCATCAAAAAGGGCAACAAGAAGAAAACACAGTTGCAGTGTTGCAGGCAAAGAAAATGAGGAGGTTGAGCATGAGGCAAAGGGCACGCAGGATTATGAGGAGCATGTAGATCTACCTACTGTGACGCGGGAGTCACCATTGTTAGAGATTCCTTTGATAATCTCACTGACACCTTGGTGGAGAGCATAGAGCGTACCCCAGTGGGCCCATCCGTTGATGTGGTATCCCTTGATGAGGTGTCCAGGGTCATGTCTGAGTTGTCAAGTGATAGTAGACCAAAGTCGATTAGTGAGGTGCCAAGAGGCATATCCAATGATGAGGTGCTGATAGGTACAGAGGTATCCAGAGCTGTGATTGAGTTCTCAGATGATAGACGTGCACAACAAATTCAACATCTTAAGGCCAACCTTCGAGCGTTGGGAAAGAAGGCTAGGACAGTCAGGGAGGCCATTGTACAATGGAATGGGTAGCTGGAGGATATGAGGGCGGTTTGTGCCAAGTCAGTGGTCAAGCTAACACGTGTTGGGGAACTGTTGATGTCCCTAACGATGCAACTAGAGGGGTGTATATTGGAGTGCCATAGTAACGCTCTTCAGGCATACATTGATGGGGCTTGCAACATTGTGGGGTTGCCTGTGAACATTGGTGAGAGAGAGACCACGTCACCTAGACAAATTATAGGTGTTGACCAGACCAGCGAAACAAGGCAACATGAGTTGTGCAGGGTGCAACATTTGCAGGAGGGAGGGCTTGTTCCATGTACAGGAGTTCGTGCATTCGATCCCTCTCTGGGGGTTGGATGGCGGGAGATACTGAGTTGGTATCCGGTGGAGTTAGTTAAGTACCTAGGTATATCAATGGCCAGGACCATAGTCCAACAAGGGTCGTGGGTTACCAGAGGAGTCCAAGGACCATACTGTTGCTGGGATCCAAGCGAGATTCCCCACCATAGCATGGGCTTGGTTAGTGAGGGTATTAGCAGTGCAATGGATCCAGTGATCGAGAGTCCACACACTTTCATATATCCAACATCATTAGTGATGGGTTAGATTGGTAGGGGGGCAAATAAACTCTGTGAGTTGTCCCGGTGTGTTGGCCGTACATGGGATTGCCGATTGAACAACACTCTCTTGCAGAAGTTTGTCGAAGAAGGTGGCATTAACAAGCCACTAGATAGTGCCTTGTTTGGGGCCAAGGACTCTTTGTAATTAGTTGGGACACAATGGTCACGGAGGAGCAGCACAATGGTGGCATCGTTGTCGGTGCATAGAGAAATTCACCTCTTGGGTCTCTCAAGGGGAATTTGGAGGGAAGATTGTTATGAATAAATAATTCATAGAATAATATGTATATAATTAATTAATTAATTAATTATTTAAACAATTTCAAATATTATTAATTAATGAAAAGTCATTGTCAAAATGCATGACCACTTATCGTCGTGACTAGTCACTGCCTATTTAGGCATACTGTCTGAGGGAATGTAAATCATCCTTCAAATATTCAGTTAATAAAAAGTATTTATTACATTTATTGTGTAATTCTACAAGTGAATTCATAAGCGAATCAAGTCTATGTCTTACAGTGGTATCATGGCCACTATTGCGTGTTCCATCTCTGCCCTTCACCGTCGTTTGGTCTCTGTTGTCCGTGTCTGTGTTCCACTGTTCTCACTCTGCTTCCCGTTGCTTTGTGTTTCTCTCACTTGTTGTTTTGAATCGCCGTCTGTTCTGAATAGCTGCATACTTCGCCCGATTCCGTCAAGTCTGACGTATTCATTGAATTGTCATTGTCCATTCATCTTGCCGTGCCGACCTCACTGTGGCTATTCCTTGTATGCTGCTGAACCGTCCGACCAACGCTCTGTCCATTGTCTTGTGTTAGGTTGTTCCGTTTTGCCCCCCGACCAACTGTTGTATCATAAGTTGCTAAGTCAATCGTTGTTTGCAGTTTCTATAGAGTCGTGCCTCCCCACCTTAATTTATACAAAAGTTTTAATCATAAAAAGTTTTAATTATATAAACTTTTTATTATATAAAGTTTAATTATATAATTATATTGTATACCTTGTAATTATATAATTATACCATATAGTTTACAGCTACATAAATTAATTAATTAATTTATAAAAATTTTTGGTTTTGCCAAGAAGAAAAATAAATAAAAAATGGGGAATAATAATGACGACACAAAAAAATATCAAGAACTCAATAAGGTACGATGTTGTCTCAATAATGTTGAGAAGAAGTAGGCAGAGATAGGAGAAGGTCAAAATAGGATAATCATAACTCGTGAAATCAACAAACGATATAAAAAAATAGATAACATTGAGAGAATGTTGCTAGGAATGCAAAACCAGTTAATGGGAGGGGTTAATTCATTTTTTAATCCTTTAATTGCTCAAAAACCAACACAAAGTCCCAAGACTCTAGAAGGCAAAGATTTCCCAAATCATGAGATTTCGCAAACACATCATGAAATTCCACAAATGCTGCAAATACACTTCTCAGGTAGTCAATACTATACAAAATTTCCAGAAAAAGACTATCAAAGAATTAAAAGAGAATTACCTAAGTACGACGGTAAAGATCATAGAGGCGCTATTGTTTAGGTTAATAAAATGGAGGCCATTTTTGAGTCAAACCCGCCAAAAGGTGAACGGGAAAAAATCATGACCGCATCCAGCAATTTGGAAGCTGAGGCATATGATTGGTTTCTATGGTGGTCCAACAAATGTGAAGCTTGTTCATTCCTTTAGAAATTTTTTGTGGATGACTTGCTAAAAAGGTTTCATGACGAAGAAGAAGATGATATCTATGAAAAATTCATTCTCTCAAGCAAAAAGGGTTTGTAAGCGAATACACCAACGAATGGGAAGTATTAGCTATAAGACAAAGAGGATTTATTGATGATGAACTGCTAAAAATGTTTAGATGTGGACTTAAGGAGTATATCCGAGTAGAATTGTACAAACCCAAAACCATTGAGGAAGCCAGACATGTAGCAAAAATCATTGAACAAAAGCATAAGTTTAATAAGTCATATACCATGTCCGAAAAATCAAGCAATTACTCAAAAGGAAAGTCAAGCAAGAATTCTCTAGACAAATATAGTAGGTACATTTCACCCCCGTTGCGAGGAGGAAACAGTCAAGTTTTGAGAAGATAAATGATGGCAAATGTTGGAAGTGTGGAGACAAATATTCACCAGGTCACAAATGCAGCACACAAAAGCTCTACAATTGCGAAGTAGAATGAGAAGAAGACTCTTCGAGTAGTGACTCAGGGGACGATAGCCACGAAGAAAACGATGCTCCAAACATAGAGCTAGAAGAAGAAGATATGCCAAGAATCTCCCTAGCCGCAATCACGAGAATAACACAACCACAAACCCCAAAGTTGAAAGGTCATATTAAGAAGGAAAATGTCATTGTGCTAATAGACATGAGAAGCACCCATAATTTCGTTGATGTTAAGGTGGCAAAAAGATTAAACCTATTTGTATATCTAGCTATAGACATAAAGTATGTTGGCAAATGGTAAGAAAATAGATGGAGTAGGGAAATGTCACAAAGCCAAATTGCAATTAAGCGATTACGAAATGGAATCTAGTTTTTACACAGTACCATTTGGAGGTGTAGATGTTGTCTTGGGAATACAATGGTTACAAACCCCAGGGACATATTCTGCAAATCACCAGAGGCACAAATGAAGAAGATTATTTGAAAGGGGGCACCAATATTCGTCGCACAATGTCAACAATGAGGATTATTATCTACAGAAGGAACTCAACAACAACATGAGGTTACAACCTTGATCCAAAAATATAACAAGGTATTTCAAGGGCTACCTATGATATTACCTCCAGAAAGGTAGATAGAACATATCATTGAAGTCAAACCAGATGCAACACCTGTGAATGTAAAGCCGTATTGATACCCTTATCTTCACAAGGCATAGATAGAAAGGCTAATCCAAGACCCGCTAAGGTGTGGAGTCATTACAAAGAGCATAATTCTCTATGCAACCCCAATAGTTTTAGTTCAGAAGGATAGATCCTTCAAGTTGTGTATAGATTATTGAAGATTGAACAAGATAACCATTAAAATAAGTTCCCCATTCCGTTCATAGATGAACTACGAGACGAACTTCATGTTGTAGAATACTTTTCAAAATTAGCTCTGAGATTAGGTTATTATCAAATTCAAGTAAGGTTAGAGGATATTGAGAAGGTCGTGTTTAGGACATATGAAGGACATTATGAGTTTAGGGTGATGCCATTCAGATTAACAAATGCACAACCACATTCCAAGCAACCATGAACGAACTCTTTCATCGACAATTGAGGAAATTTGTATTAGTCTTCTTTGACGATATCCTCATCTATAGCAAGACCTGGATGGAGCACCTCAAGCATTTAGAAGAAGTACTATCTATATTAGTGAAGAATCAATTCTATGCCAAATTTTGAAAGTGCACCTTCGGCAAAAAGAAAGTTGAGTACCTCGGGCATATCATATCCAAGGAAGGAGTCAGAGTAGATCCCAACAAAATTAAAGCAATCAAAGAATGGCCCAAGCCAAAGAATATATCAAAACTCAGAGGATTCCTTGGATTGATGGGATACTACAGAAGGTTCATAAAAAATTACCACATATGACTGCTCTTCTAACAAATGTACTAAGGAAAAAATCTTTTCAATGGGGTAGTAAGGCAGACAATTGCTTGGCATTCGTAAAAGAGATAATGTCATCTACCCTATACTAGCAACCCCAGATTTCTCTAAACCTTTTGTGGTAGAATGTGACGCCTCAAGATTTGGGATTGAAGCAGTACTAATGCAAGACAGTTGTCCCATAGCTTACGAAAGTTGAAAGCTTAATAAAAGGGAAAGCTTGAAGTCTACCTACCACAAAGAGATGTTGGCCATTATTCACGCGTTAAGCAAGTGACGTCAATACCTATTAGGAAGCAAGTTCTCAATTCACACAAATGACAACAGTCTTCAATTCCTATTACAACAAAAAACCTTGTCAACAAAACAACAAAAGTGGATAGAGAACTGGCTGCATTTGACGTGGAAATTTTACACAAAAAGGGAAAAGATAATGTTGTTGCTACAAGCTACATGGTCTACCTAAATTCATTGTTAGTGATAGAGATGTAAGATTTAAGGGAAATTTCTGGAAGGATTTTTGCAATCAAGCTGGGATAACCCTTGTCATGAGGTCATCCTATCATATGGAAACAGATGGACAAATAGAAATAGTAAATAAGTGTTTAGAAACATATTTACGATGCTTCATGTCTGATAAGCAAAACAAATGGTCACAATGGTTGCATCTAGCAGTATGGTGGTACAATACCACCTATCATACCTTAGCCAAAATGGCCCCATTCCAAGCCCTGTATGGTTATGAACCCCCAAAATGGAAGGACTTTGCATTAAATGATTCTAAAGTTCAAGCAGTGAAGAACCACTTGGAAGAAAGTCAAAAGATTATCCAAATATTAAATGGAAACTTAGCAACTACTAGCAATTGAATGAAACAAGCTGACCAACACCGTTTAGAAAGAGAATTCGAAGGAGACTGGGTATTCGTAAGACTGCAACCCTATAAGCAGTTATCAATGAAACGAGAAGGGAAGAACAAGCTAGATACAAAATTCTATGGGCCTTTTCAAGTAATCAAGAAGATCAATGACATTGCTTATGGATTGAAACTACCAGATAACTGCCAAATCCGCAATGTATTCCATCTTTCATGTCTCAAAAAAGTACTAGGTCAAAACCAGTCCTCTCAAAACCAAGATACCTAAAATCAATGAAGTAGGAAGGATTGTTGTAGCGAAGGTATCCTAGAGACCCATGAGAAGGTATTGCGCTCCAAAACCACAAGAGAATACCTGATCAAGAGAAAAAAACTTCGAGAAGAAGATTCCTCGTGGGAACCAAAGAAGTTTCGACAACAATACCCCTCGTTACCCTTGCTTTAAGGACAAAGCAATTTTTAAGGGTGGGGAAATGTTGTGAATAAATAATTCATAGAATATATATATATATATATAATTATTTATTTAAACAATTTTAAATATTATTAATTAATGAAAAGTCGTTGTCAAAAGGCATGACCATTTACCCTCGTGAGCAGTCATTGCCTATTTAGACATATTGCCCGAGGAATGTAAATCATCCTTCAAGTATTCAGTTAATAAAAAAATATTTATTACATTTATTGTGTAATTCTACAAGTGAATTTGTAAGCAAATCAGGTCTATGTCTTACAGAGATCCAGGCATCATAGGGTATGTTGATGCAGTAGTGGAGGTGGTGATACGGACAGGGTGCAGACTGATGCGTATTGTCTTAGTCTTAGACCAGGGCATCCAGTGGTGTGTAGGAGTATACAACAATGAGCAGTGGTCTGCAGGTGAGCATGTAGGTGCATGGTGGTGTGATGTGGTGCACGGGTTTGCACCATGGAGTGGGAGGAGCGACTTACACCACATGGCGTTTTCTAGTAGAGTAATGGTTGTATTGGTGCATATGGGACACCAAACATATAGGGTGATACAACAACAGGTAGCGGTACCCAGTGGTGTACAGGGATAGGTTGTATTATACAGTGGCTTGTCGAGGAGTACATGGATACTTGGTGGTATGCAGTGGCATATCACTCGACACAACTGGTCAAAGATGAGGGCCGGATGGCCTCTAGCGGGTAGAAGTACTACGCAACGACAGTTAGTGAGGACTCAGGAGTGGGAGTTGTGAGCTCCCAGTGTGGTTGCAGAATCCAAGGAACCAGTTGGCGGGTGGATCGCCCCACTTCTCAATGGGAAATGTTACGATGGAGAGAGATCTGGTTCTTTCTTAGGTTGATGCGTGGGGAATTGTTGAGACCTTCATCATATGGCGAGGCAGGTTGCTGCCCAGGATCGAGGCTAGCCATAGAGTGGTGGACTCGAGCATTGTTGGGTTGCCCTTGCAGGTCGGGCATAACACCAATCATGACAGATATAGTGGCCAAGAGTTACAGGAGAAGAGGATCTGGTACAAGCATGTTGGACAATCGGGCATGACCGGGGTGTCAACAAGATAGGTTCATTCTACGATGGGCATGGGATCCTGGCGTCACAGGACTTAACAGTTCAACTACCCTTGGGGATGAATTGGATTCTACAGGGGAAGGTCATCTAGATATTCCATTGGATATCAGTGATTCGTTGATGGCATCTGGGGCTTCACCAATGCGGTAGGGTGAACAACAAGAGGAGATTAGGGAAAGCTCATTCAACTCCACAGGGATTGGATTGTATTTTGAGGAGTCTATTTTCGAAGTGCACGAGAGGGTCTACTCAATAGAGCAGTTTCACGAAGAGTTGATCAAAATTTTATATTACCGTGGTGCTCTACTTAGTGTTGGTATGCACAGGGCGTTTGGTGCCTATGCTGGGCTGGAAAATGAGTGGAGCAAGGGATGCTTCACGCTGATCAAGATGGCTTGGGACCCTAATGACGGGAGATTTCCCCATGACAGGACAAAGCAGAGATTAGGGATGACTCAGTGGCACATTTGGGACCCCGGTGTTGTTTGCAGTAACTGTTTGGGTCAACTAATCGAGAAGGTGCTTGTTTAGGCATTGCTTGAGGACAAACAATTTTTGGTGGGGAGGATTGTAATATCCCCAATTTTGAATTTCTGCGTTAGGGACAATTTTGGAGAAGGGGAGACATTTTCGACATTGGGACTTAGGAGGAAAAAGGAAAATTGATAGAGGTTTCACACACAAGGAGAGAAAATTTGACCCAATAGGCAATTCGAACTAGTGAGAAGAGAGAGAAAATGGAAGGGGTGCAAATTAGTGGAAGGTGGGGACAACCAAGGGAGAGAGGGCCAATAATTATAAATAGAGCTTGGAGACCTGCATTTGGTATCTTTGATCATTTGACAATTCAACATTGGCTCTCTTGAGCTGCTTAACCAAGACAACTTGTGCTGTTCAACCCAAGGAATTTCCGAGTCGGAATTCCACCCTTCATTTAAGAGAACTTCGAGTGTCTCCCTAGTGAGGCAATTTGGGGAGTTCAATTCAAAGTTTCCATTTGGCATATTTGCAGGTTACTTCAGCTGGTGCATGTTCCATCCAGGGTACAATAGTGGTTGGAATTGCTTGTGGGGAGATCAGTTACGGAGGAGCAGAACATAGGAGGATTTGTAGGTGTTTTCTATTAGTTTGTCTGGAGATTTTGTGGTGGTTAGCGAGGTTGAGTTTGAGGGAATTCTTGGGGCCGAAATTCTACATTTTTGAAACTGTGGAGCGGTCTCCAGGTAGGCTTGCGCAGGGGTTGGAGCAATAGAGGTTGAGGAGAAAATAAGGCTGGAGATAGGAGGTATTTCTCAGTGGAAAATTTAGCTAGAGTTGGGAGAGATTTCCAGTGGTGGATTTGAGCTTATTTCAATAGTATCGATACTATGGGGCGTTTTTGGCTATATTGGGCAATTCACACTTGTTGGGGGGTCACTAAGGGTCGGTGGATTCAACCCAAAGACTTTCTGGGGTTTTGTGGGTTTATTGAGAGGACTCTCCAACTAATTTTATAGAATTTTCCGGGTGATATTTGGGCCTGAAATCCTCATTTTTGTAGCAAAACGTATCGCTGGTTTGTTGAGAAATTGGCATCATTTTGTGGGTTCAGTTTTGGCTTGGAGTTCGGCTAAACCCTTTTTGGGTATTTCTGGGTTTTTGGAGGGGAGTCCATGGCTGCAATTTCTGGGTGATCTAGGCATTCTTCGGAGCAGAATCTTCAATCCCATTCTAGCAGTAACAACAATAATTTTTGGGTAGTGCGCTATACCGGTTTGGGCCAGTGTTTCCTCCAGATCAGAGTTGTGCCACCTAGGGTTTGCATAGCTTGCATAGTAAGTCTAGGTTCCCTTGTTCCTACCTGCTTATGTACTCTGATTTGTCATTATTAATAAATGGCTCAACTATTTGGAGTATTTTCTTTGGCATTTTGATGGTTATGTATACCGTTCAACTTGTGGTCGCTGTACTTGTTGCATGGTCCTTATTAATTGCTGTAGCTTAGTTCATGTTCTTGATTTTCACTGTTAATTCCTAGTTTGGAACATTACACAACAGGAGTTGCAAAGCATCCTTCACATCTTGAAAGATAACTTGCCCATGTCTATGAAGTTCATGAGATGATAGGAATATAACACTTGTTTGAAGTTTGAACAACAATTTGTAGTGGGCAATATGATATTTTTTCCATTGCAAACATTACAAATATATGATGGCAAAGCAAGTTGAAGCTCCAACCTTGGTTCTATGGGCCATATCAGGTGTGTGTGAAGTTCAAGGAGTTGGCATATGTATTGGACATTCTGAAGTTCCAAACAAGGGAAGTCTTCGTGACATCTTCTATGCTATGCTTCAAGAAGCAGGTTGGTGATGAAGTAGTTACCTAGATATAGAATTTGCTGATGGATGAGGAAGGTAAGCTTGTCATGGAGCTTGAAAGTATTTTAGAAGAATGAGTGTGAAACCTCTCTCAATGTCAAATTGTAGACTACATGAGCAAATGGAAGGGCCTAGGAGAGGAGTAAAAAAATTTGAATACAAAGCCCTCTTTGGTGAAGTGCCTGAATTTGGCCTCCTTGGGATTAAGCATGCTTCACAAGGAACTAAAAAAATATGTCTCTCCCTGCCCGTGCTTTAGATATAATTATGTTTAAGCTCACTTGGTTAAAGTAGTACTTCAGGATAAGTGACTATTTTTCAAGTGACTTTCTCGTAATGTGCATATCACTTAAGTTATAAAGTGCATGCCATTTAAATTATATATTTTTCAAGTGACTTTATTGTAAAGTGCATATTCCTTAAAGTTATAAAGTGCTCATCATTATAACTAAAAAGTGCAAAATGGTTATAAGGTGCAAACGTCTGTCTTGAGTTCTAGGGTTCATCCCATTCATTATCAGGTAGTAGGCTTTATGTGCATTAGCCAGTTTGTTTATAAGCTCATATTTTGCAAAGTGTTATATTTGAAAAAAAGGTCACTTCAGTGTAATAAGGGCCTAATTATTGATTTAGTGGTCCAAATCTATAGTTAGGGCATCATTAGGCTTTATGCTTCTGTGGATATGTACAGGGGTTTTCTCCCTCTCTTATGTATCTCCATAATTCTATCGGTACAATTCTATGAGTTTCTATTGTTTCTTGGAGATGTCTTCCTCCATTACTCAGATTTACTGTTGCAACACACTAATTGGTATGTAAGTGCCCCCTTTATTTCTTGCTTATTTTTTGTTATTAATGTTCGTTTGCCATTTTTGTTGCAATAGTGGTACATTTGGTGTATTGTCATCATCCTTACATGTTAAGCTGCATTAACTTTTAAAATCGTTATTGTAGCAAAAAACAAGCTCTAACATGGTTACATTTAGTAAATGGTTTGTGGGCGTGTGCTGAGAACTATGCATTTGCCGTATGAGGAATCTCTATTAGAAAATACATCTAGGTTTGGCAATGCTCACCTTTTGAGGTCCTGATCAATTGAAAATTTGAGTTATTACTTTATTTGGCCAAGTTCAATGCTCTTGCCAAATGGCATGTGATTGAGTGGACAAGGGTTTGATGTTGAGCTCTAGTGAAAGGCACGATCTAAATATACTTGTGCTCATTGAGCTTCCTGATGTTGAGGGGTTCAACTGCTGGAAGCATGTTAAGGATAAGTGCCTATTGTAGCAAAACACATGCTCTAACATGGCTACGTTAAATTAATGGTTTGTGGGTGTGTGCTGAAAACTACGCACTTTCCATCTGAGGAATCTCTATTAAAAAATACATTTAGGTTCACTGATGCTCACCTTTTGAGGCCCCGATCAGTTGAATGATTACTTTGTTTGGCCGAGGTCAATGCTCTTGCCAAATGGTACGTGGCTGGGTGAATAGCGGTGGCATTGTTTGATGTTGAGCGCTAATTAAAGGCACAATCTGAATGTACTTGTACTGATTGGGCTTCCTGATGTTGAGGGGTGCACTTGCTGGAAGCACGCTAGAGATAAGTGCCAAATTTTTGTTGGAAGCACACTGGAGCTAAGCATCAATATTCACTGGAAGTGTGTTGGAGAGAAGCACCAATGGTTTTCAAGAAGCAGGCGAAAGATAAGTACCATCTAGCTTGTGTCTGTTGACTTAGTTCTCAAGGCATGTGCTCTACTGGTGCTCAACATTTTTAAATTAATAATATATCACTAATTTAATTACCCTTGCATGATTTCCATGTTTGGTATGTGACTAAAACAATCCAGTTCATTAGCGAGAATAATTCCATTTAGAAAGCTATATGATTGACTGAGAAGAGCAAATATAACCATTTTATTTGTTCTTAATGCACAACTTGAGCATTCCTATGATGAGGTTACTCTTAGATGTCAAGATTGCATTTTGTCTGTGGTTACTAGTGAAAAAGTGTAGGCAATTTAGGGCCACACTGATTCATGAAACGATAGATTGGTGAATTAGAGATGAGTTGATTACCTTTGACAATATGACATATTAAAACCTTGTTTGGGGCTAGTGTATTAGGGCACAAACCAGAATATAGACCATTGGCCACATTCTTTTTCTAGAAACTAACCCACCCTTCAATTAACATAGTTCTTGTTATATAAACATTTGTTTGAGTGAAGAACATTATTGTTAGCCTTTAGAATATTTTCAATATGAAATTTCACATTTTGGTGCATGCTCTCACTCCAAATACGGTGATAAAGAGTTTATTCAGGGAAGCAACAAAGTCAAAGTCCCCAGACAAGGTTAAGGAGGTAACAAATGACGTGAATCTAGCAATTAGTAAAATGTTTCCAAATATTGAGGAGGTCACACTTGATCATACGTAGGTTGTTAAGTTTGCCTTTGGACAAGCTCGCTGTTTTGAAATAACATTCAATGAAGAGAACTTGTTGCAATTTGTACAATAGTGACCATTCCTTGATGCAAGTATTGAAAATTGTAAGCACTTCTCATTTGTGTTCTTTCACAATTAGCAAGCTGTTTCTAGCAAAGAAGAGCCAGAGCATTCTAGTTGTACAGGTTGGGTTCCAAAAGTGCTTAACATCTACTATTTGTAAATTCCAATGCCCACAGATGAATATTATTCACAAGAAATTAAATTTCATAGATCTTGAGTTGGATTTTTCTTGTCATGCTTTAGATCTAGGTTCCTTTTATACATGTCCAGTCAGGTCTTAGTTTCAACATTATTGCCAATGGATCCCCATGCACATGATTCTCATGACTAGATATTTGATGTTGTGCTTGATGGTTACTGGTCTAGCTCATTTGTTTTCATTAATGTAATGAGTTTTTTTAATAATGTAATGACTAAGTATAGAGGCTATTATTTATTTTGTGTACTCTAATATCATTTGTCTCGGATATTATTGTTTTTCGTGTACTCTAATAAATCTATTAGTCTACTTACTTTCGTACAATTTATTACTTGTGTTTGTTATTAACTTATTTGTGAAAAATTTAAACCTCTCTCTCTCTATACATATGGAAACACATTGACACACACACATAGACATGCACATATGATACACATTGCATTTCTCCTAAAATTTGGCATTACTTCTTGTTGAAGATGTTCCCATTCTAGAAGCTTTTGTTGTTTCCTCATTTTAAATAACAAATAAAATACAGAACCTGAGTATGTAGGTATTCACAGTTTGAATTCATACTGCAGATGTCCTTGCTTCTGGAATAACTGTGTGGAGTGTTAGAAATGTTTGACATTTCGTGTGGATGCTCCACCCGTCATCAGGGAGATATAAAGATTTCAGTTATTCCAGAAGCAATAACATCTACAATAAAAATAAAATGCAAAACACCTACTTGGACATTTATCCTCTTGGTGGCTGGCAGGCAATGATATCCATATCTTGCTTACTGCACCTTGAAGGCCATAGCCCAGTCCACCACTGCTGGGAGAGTGTGATGCTGGTACTAGTAGGTTTTTTGTTTCCTCTAATTAGTTGATATATCAATGGACTGCCTTGTCTTGTTCAGGTAGTCTTTGGATGCTCCTGGCCACCTCCTGCTAATAAGCAGGAGATGAAACCCCCTCCTGCTAATAAGCAGGAGATGAAACCCCCTCTTGCGGGTTGAGACCAAAGATGATCTTTTCTGTAGTAGATATTATAGATGATTTCATAATGTGGCCCCCTTATATGCTTTAACATTGGATGCATGGGCTCAGACTGTGTCCCCATCTGCATTGGGTGGATGCTAAGCACCAGATCCTGTTGGAGGCTAGATTATGCTGAATCTTCCATAGGTAGGAAACAGAGACATGACACCTCTTTATATTCAATAGCCAAAGATGAAGTGCTTCTCACTCTCATTCTCATGGAGATGGCACAGATGGTAGATCCTATTTGATTGGTCAATTTGGTGGTCCATCTCACTTTGCAGTCTATGTGAGCCCACTTTGAACTAGCCTATGGGGATGCAAAGAGTGTGCATCTAATGATGGAGTTATGTAATGGGGTTAAACAATGAGTCTATTGCTTACGATGATGAAGTGCTCAACATAGATGGTCATCTTTGGAAATAACTTGCCTTGAGGGTTTATCCAAGTGACTTTTACAAACTACTTGTAAATATTATCTCTGGTGCTCTTGTTCATCTACCTATTTGTTGGCTAGGTGCAACAAGGGAATATCTAAATGAAGGAAGTCGATCCATCTTAATAGTAATAGATGGTAAGAGATCCAAGACCCTCACATATTAGCAACAAGAGTGTTAGTTTTTGTAGCATCAAATGTGTTCTAGCCATGAAATTCGGTGGAGAGGCTAGAATACATGAAATCTCCAAGACCCATAAATCGTTTATGGAAATTCCACCTAGAAATGACCTAATTAGATTATTAACCAATTTTTTAATGTTTCCTAAGTCTAAACTTGGGAAAACTGGTTTATTAATCAACATTAATTAAGTCAAGGTCAGAATCATCTAGAAACTCACACGGATCGATTCCAAGATGATCCTAGCCATCGATTAAGTTTTAATCTTGGCCATTGGAGCTCCAACAGTGGATTATACAAGGAAGTCGATGGGCACTTGGAGAACACACTTGAGATCACCAGAAATTCGATTGCCTTGGCAGATCGATTTCCAGAGTAGTAACAGTTAGCTACTAAAGAGCCAAAG
Source organism: Pinus taeda (assembly GCA_000404065.3). NCBI lineage: Eukaryota > Viridiplantae > Streptophyta > Pinopsida > Pinales > Pinaceae > Pinus > Pinus taeda. Next base: position 14,826 of record APFE031261968.1, read on the forward strand.
ATCGAAGCAGTGAATGAGGGGCAAAGAGTCAAAGACAGTGAGTTCGGAGAGGCAACAACAAGAGGGCGGAGTTATTCCCAGTGAGGCAGTGTAGAGGACTGCGTAGTTGTTTTAGATTGGTAGTTCGATTTGCTGGAGAGAAATTCGTTCTCAGCTCTAGAGGCTGGGTAGAGGTTCCAGAGTGCCAGAGAGACGATTTCGTCAACAGATGCATGCATAACGGCTTCATTAGAGACTGGTTGCAGGCTTGACGTCAAAGAGACTACGCAGAGAAGTGTAAAGGCTGATGCAAAGGGTCCAGGAGGCCGAGTTTTTGAAGGCAGGTTGTGCCAGGATTGCTTGTGGAGGCAGGGTAATTCCCTTCAATAATTTTGCTTAGATTTTCTTGCTGTGGATTGACAGTTTTAGGCATCCAGATTGTACTCAAAATTTCACTGCTGCATAATAAAATAAAACCCTCATTTGCTGCACTGGTTTTCCTGCATTGGGTTTTTCCAGGGACTTTTGTCCAAAAACAATGGTGTTACTTTAATTATGTGTGCTAGCAATTTCTCAGTTCCAACGCTATTTATTTTATGTAGTTTTGTTTGTGAATTTTGATGCTGCCATAGCAATAAATTGAATAGTTAGGAGAAATAATACCAATTGTTGCAATAGGATTTTGGTCGTGGAATTTTCACATTGGTATTAGAGCATAAGTGATCAGCGAGAAGCTCAGAAGCAAAAGGAAAGAATTTCGCTACTCAGGAGGAGCAACGGGCCGAAATTCTTGAGGCAACGTTGTTCATTGCCAGGCAGGCCGAGTTGCTTGAGGAAGTTTGATTTTTTTCAATGCAGGAGGCAGAAAAAGTTTGAATTTCCCAAATCAGTGATTCCAGTAGGCAGAGGGAGCAGTTGCAGCTCAGATTTTCGCTGAGCAGATTCCTGGTTGGAGCCAGAGGGTTTTGTTGCAGGTTAAAGAAGCAAAATCCATGTCGGGTGGAAGAAAAAAGCACACACAGTAGTGGGAAAATTTTCCTCAGGGAACTTCGAGTCTTGGAAGTTCGAATTTCTAGTTCCAAATTGGCAGTAGCAACTAACAGAGCAATACATTCCAGAAGGGAGTGCAAATAGCAGAGCAACAACTGAGCACAGGGAAAGAGGGAGTTTTCAACAATATCAGAGATGGACACAAGTGGGATGAGAGATCAGGATAGGTTGGATGGCTCCTCCAACTATGTCAATTGGAAGGCCATGATGTCCTTCTTGTTCGATGAATATGGCTTGAAGCTCTACATAGACAACGTTGTGGCAGTTCCCTAGGATGCAGATACGCTGAAGGAATACAAGGAGATGGCGTGTGCGAAGCGGTTGATCTTGGATGGAGTCCGGGACCACATAGTCTCACACATAGCTGGGAAGGATACTGCTAAGGAGATGTGGGATGCTCTTGCACGTTATATCAGGGAATTTTATAGCAACGAAAGATGTTCCTGGAGGAGAAGCTAAGATGTATTAGGATGCAGAAGGGGGAAGGCATAGATCCCTTCCTCACCAGGATTCAGGAGGTTTGAGACCAGCTTGCAGCTATTGGGGCAGTGCCTCAACCAACAAAGCTAGTAAGGTTGGCACTGAATAATGTCTTTGATGAGTGGCATGTTTTTGTCCAAAGTATATTGGGCAGAGATAAGCTACCAGATTGGGATAGGATGTGAGTCGATCTGCACCAGGTGAAGTTGAGGTGAGCTCCATCAGTGGCAGCAGTAGTAGTCGACCGAAGGTGGTGAAGGAGGAGGAGAATGTGGCCCTTGCTTTATAGGGTCCCAGTCAGGGGTAGTGGGATTATAAGAGGAAGTTGATGGGAACTTGGAGAACACACCTGAGATCACCAAAAAATATATTTCTTTGGCAGATAGATTTCCATAGTAGTAGCACTCAACTGCCGGAGAGCCAGAGATCGAAGCAATGAGTGACGGGCAGGGACAGTGAGTCTGAAGGAAGTTTTCTAGATCTGGAGAGGCAGCATCAAGAGGGCCGAGTTATTCCTAGTGAGGCAGTACAAAAGACTGCGTAGTTGTTTTAGATTGGCAATTTTATTTGCGGGAGAGAAATTCGTTCTCAACTACAAAGGCCTGGCAGAAGTTCCAAAGTGCCGGAGAGACGATTTCCTCAGTAGAGGTAGGCAAAACGACTTCATCAGAGACTGGTTAGAGGCTTTACCTCAAAGAGACTGTGCATAGCAGCGCAGAGGCTGACGTAGAGGGTCCAAGAGGCCGAGTTTTTTGAAGGCAGGTTGTGCCAGGCTTTTGTGGAGGAAGGGTATTTCCCTTCAATAATTTGGCCATATTTTCTTGCTGTGGATTTCCAGTTTCAAGCATACAAATTGTACTCAAATTTTCACTGCTGCATAATAAAATAAAACCCTCATTTGCTGCATTGGTTTTCCCGCATTGGGTTTTTCCGAGGACTTTTGTCCAAAAACAACAGTGTCAATTTTATTGTGTGTGTGCTAGTATTATCTCAGTTCCAACGCTATTTATTTTCTGCAATTTTGTTTGTGAAGGTTGCAGTTTGTCTATTTCGATGTTGCCGTAGCAGTAAACTTAATAATTAATTTATCAGTTAGGAGAAATAATACCAGTTGCTGCAATAGGATTCCAGTCGTAGAATTTTCACAAAGAGAAACCAGGAGAACTGGCTGACACAGTGGACTTTGATCAATAGTTGGCCAAGTATAGATACTAGTCTCGTCCCTTCACTCTATCAACAAAACTTTGAACGCTGTGTAGGAGTGAGATAAGACTGAACGTCTCAAGAGAAAAGGGTTGAGCACCAAACTTTGCAAGGATGATGGTTTGAGGGAATGTCTTCTTGCATCTGATGATGCAGCGAAGGAGGATGATCAAATACCCATCAAACTCAAGTAAGCCAGGTCGCCAAACCTTAAAATTGTAGAAAACTATGGGCTGAACAAGGGTGTCCTAAGGGACATCTTGAATGATGTCTTGAAAATGGTTCTGAAGCGTAAAAATTGATAGCTTGTTGGCTTGAATGTAAAAATATACAAGATATATTTGTAATAATAATTTATTAATATATATAAATGTATAAGTGATGAATGTTACAATGAGGACCTGCATATATATATCTAAGCAGGTGTCCTTAAGTGAAAAGAGACATGCCTTTTCAGTTAACTTGATGACTATTTAACATAATCAATATTTGATTATTTAATATTTACATTTATTTTATTTATATACTTGTTATGAATTATATTCATAACATAGCCCCTTCCTTCAGAAGCTTTGTCATCAAAGCTTATTGTTAGTAGTTTCCTTAAGTTTGCATTTGTCATCTCGGCATATGTAACTCGATGCCAGTGGCACCTCTGTCTGTATAATTCACTTGGTAACACTGTCTTGAGTCTAGGGTTATTGAATTTTTATCTTTTAAATTTTTTTACAACTCTAAATTTTTATATTTATTTTTATAGCTCTAATTTTTTATAATAAATAACAATTTTTTTTTTAATAATACATGTTTTTTGTTTTGTTTCTTTTTATATAAAATATATATAAAAGTTTAACTATTTTTACATATATTCGAGTCATGTATTAACTAACGGTTACGACTTATCGCCTTGACCCACCATACGGTTATGTAGCCCATTCACTACATATCGAATCAGCTAATTACCTCCCAGTTGACTGTAGCTGACCACTCCGTTGTCTGTCAGTTAGGGAAAGCGGCGTCAGCATCGGCGTCTTGTGTAGTGGGTGCAAAAATGTGGCACTCAGACTGCGGGGAAGAATAATGAGAGTCGTGACACAAAAAGAAAAAAGGTGGAACGACCATCAGCCAGCCCAGCGTGGGGCATGGGGTGATCGTAGGTACAAACCAACGAATTGTAGTGTCTGGTTTGTTGGACAACGCGTGAATAGATGTGGCTGTGTGTGATCGGTGGCTGGCATAATGCGTCGAGGCCAGAGATTTTCCGCGGGTAGTGACTAGACAATTGGAGATATCCTGTCTATCTTTACCTCACCTTTAGCTTCATAGTATTTATCTAGCTGGGAACCATTTCTGAGATGGACTCAACAGAAGAAGTTCCATCAGGGTTTTCATATTTTGTGTCATTAGATGAGTTGAAAATTCCCTTAATGTTAATTGTTGAACGCTCTGAGAGTGAGAAAAAATGTGCCAGAAACATAAGAATTCGACCACAAAAGACCACATCACTTGCCTTAGATAGACGACGAAGGAGCTGATTGCATGTCCTAAGCATGACAAGCTTCCCTCTCCTAAGGAGTTCTGCCTTTTCAAGAACTTCCTGCTTGCTTTCAATGTACCCAAAAACCTCTTTGCAGTCTCTGATTGTTGGCATCTCAGTCAAATCTTCAAGTAACTGGAATATGAGGCCTCTTTCTACACAACCCATTTGGTAAAGATAAAGCACAATATCAAGAATCTTGGGGATAAGTCCACAATTATTTTTTGCATCCTGTTTTGCAATTGATTCCCCATGGTGCATTGCGGGTTTTCCAGCCTCAATTGCAGAGGTCACTAGATCTTGCAACAAAGCCCTCAAGCCATTTTCCAGCAACTGATTTTCATCTTGGGCGAGCACAGACTGGTTCTTAGGCCCCACATCCTCCTGCAATGCCTGAAGTGCAAATGTGGATGGATGGCCTGGCTTCATCAATGCATCTATGAATATCTCCCATACTTGGTCTCTCTGGTCATGGCTAGAATTGGGAACAAGGGTTCTTTCCTGAGAAGACTGATGCTAATAGAGTTCAACTCTTAAGGAAGGAACAAGATGGGCATTGCCTTCTATGTGGAACAAGATTGTTGGCAGATGATTGTTGTTTACATTTTCTCCAGATAGACTATGCCTCTCTAATGAAAGTTGCATTGAAGTCACTGCCTCTATGATTTCTTTAGGACTGTCAGCATTCCCAATGCTTATAACTTCAGCTGGAAGAAGATATACATATTTTCAACTATTACATTCATTTCTTGCATCGAATCGCTTATTCACCGGAAGAATGCTGAAAATCCTTATGTTGTATGGAAAGATGCCCGTTGATGACCTTTGCAAGTGCTCTACCATCTGGATATTTTTCCCAAGCACGATTAGGAATCTCCATTTTCATTGTTATTACTATAGCCATAGAATGTACCCCTTTGTCAGTTCGACTGCTCCTCTTCAATCGATTTTTATGTAAATTTCCATAGTTACTCTCAAGCATCCCTCCTGTTTTGAGAATAGCATTTTCCAATTCATCCTCAATTGTGATTGTAGAAGCAAAGTCCTGTTGAATTTGCAGACCTCTATAATTAGTCCCAACGTAATCAACACACATTGCCACCTTCCTCTTTGTACTGGGTTTCCACCTAGTCTGATTATTTGAGAATTATCCAACTCTGCTTTGGCTGAATCTGGCTTTTCTTTAATGCTAGTGCTAGAGATGCTAACAAAGATAGTCTGAGGCAAGGACAATATGATAGGAGAGGTTTTGAGAAAGGGGAGAGGTCTGTTATTTTTTGAATACTTGGAGATTTTGGATGGTAACAACGAAAACCGAAGTTTTGGCAAGTCCCTTTTCACAACACTTCCACTGTAACTATTTGTGCTATCTAAATTTGACTCATCTCCATTATCAGAATTAGGCATCTTCACTTCCTTTTCATCATCAGAATGAGTAATCCCCACATCTTCATCGTCAACAACTGTATTTACGTCGTCAAATTCATTTACTCCACTTCTTATCTCTATGTTCCTTTCATTTTCCTCTTCACCACCACTATCAGAATCAATCATTTTCATTTCCCTTTTATCATCAGAATCAATGATCTTCACATCTTCATTTTCATTATCATCATTCTGGTAAAAATCTTCTTCTCTTGCTTCACCTTGTTCTGTTTCCTCATTGTCGCTATCTTCTTCCTTATTTTCGATTTCCTTTTGACCAGCTTTAACTTTTGCAAATGATTTTTCTAAACGCTGAAATGCTTCTTGAATTCTACTAGACTGCTCAATGCATTTAGGACGTGAACGTAATGGCACATTGTGTGGCGAACAATGCTCAATGACTTGCATGATTATATTGTGCGCCATGGCTCCGATACCACTGAAGCATAAAAACTAATAGCTTGTTGGCTTGAATGTAAAAATACACATGATATATTTGTAATCATATATATATATATATAGATATAAGTGATGAATGTTGCAATGAGGACCCACATATATATACCTAAGCAAGTGTCCTTTCGTGACTGGGCATGTCTTTTAGACATGCCTTTTCACTTAACTTAATGACTATTTGACATAATCAATATTTGATTATTTAATATTTACATTTATTTTATTATTTACTTGTTATGAATTATATTCATAACAGGTTCTAGGAGCAGTGCCTCTTAAGAAGGGTTAAGCATTCATAGCCCTTGTTGATTCAGGGCTGAAGTGCATGTTGCTAATTAATGAAAGGCCCTATGCATTGTGCCCCCAAATAGGTATAAATGTGTTGATCTCAATATCCTCATTCTTTGAAAAGAATGATGAGAAAGAGGGTTTTCTTCAACCTGTTGAAAATCTTGGCCTTGGTTTTACCCAGGTTGATGATCGAATGGCAAAGGTTGCAGAAAAAGGACCAGGGAATCCAACTATCTCCACAACCTCTCAGGAGATGAGGCTAAAAGGATCACAACATTAGCAAAAAGTTGGAGTATCAATATGACAATGACCCTTCTAAATCATTGAAAAAGTAGTACTATTTCTCATGAACCTTTAATGAAATGGGCATTGGAAGATATAGTTGTACTCTCTGACTTCATATTCATAGAGGTGGTAGATCCATTGGTCTCTAAGAATATCATCTATTTTTGTTTGGAGCAACATGATTTGTAGCTAGCCTAGGGGAGCCTTTTAGCTCACATTTTGTTATGAACTCTCTGTTCAATAACCATAAAACTATCAAATTTAAATAAGATAAAATAGAAAATTCCACAAAGATAGAATACATTTAATAATATGTTGAATGACATTGTATTTGTTACATGCAAAGATGAATATAAGTATTTAATAAAGGGTTAGGTCTTGTATGAAGGGATGTGATTGTTTGGAGGAGGTGCCTATAAATAAACTAGGTTTAATTATGTAATTATATTCCTAACATGTCACTGCTCTTTGATTTGTCCTTGAGGTAGAATCAATCATTGATGCTAGAGGTTGACTTTGATCACGAGTCAACTATAGATCATATTCTTCATATTGTACATGAATTTCTGGGCAATTGAATTTCTTGAGTAATCAAAAGTATATAGTCAATCTAGACTGAACCAAATTGAAATGATGTGAAGTGCTGCTGTATTGATAGTGAATTCAAAGTTTGCTGCACATGAACCTGATATCCACTCTTAAATAAGGTTTACTCATCCTCTAGTCAAAAATAGAAAGCTGATATTGATATGTGATAAAGAAGCTTCCTCCACAAGTGGTGTGGCTCCCTTGTAAGCATAGAATGCTTCAAAAACATTAACAAGTTGAATTAAGATTGCACTGGAGTGAATTGAAGTCCACTGCACCACAACTAAAATGGAAAGTCAACCCAAGGTAGGTTGTACTAATCTACAGTCCACAAATAGGCCATGTGAATGCATGAATTCATAGGAAGCTTTCTCACTAGGTGGTTGGCCACCTTCTTCATGAAAAACAACGAACATGCGTTGAAATTGAACTCGAGTGGCAATCAAGTCAATTGGAATGTTTTCTCAAACAAATGAAAGTTACCTCTGTTGAAATGTCATAAAGTCACTATAAGATTAACAAGATCAAGTAGGGTGCACTCTGGGAGCAAAAATAGTCCATGTGGGTCCACCATAGAAGACTTGGGAACCTCCTCAACCATTGTGTCCTCATCCTCTTTGTTAATTGCTGCTAGTTAAACTGAAGGTAATTGGGACACATGGGGCATCCATCTAGGTGATGTGGCACTCATATGCCTATGGATAACTTGCCTTGCAAGTAACTACCTTTGACCCAAATTTGACTTGGTAATTTTTTCAAGTTCAAATCACAAGCACATCTCCATAGAGGGCCTTCAAATATGTTATCAAATTTCAAGAAACCAACTTTTTTTAAGAAAGTGTCTTTTGTTTTTGCAAAATACTAATATTTATAGAAAAATATTTACAAACATCAATATAGAAGTGGAATGGTATATACAATGGACATTATATCCTTTTTTTAAGAGCTACTAATGCTGAAATATGTTATCAAATTTCAAGAAAGATGATTGTTCAAGAAACCAATCTCTTTTAAGAAAGTGTGTTTTCTGTTTTTGCAAAATACTGCTGATAGGGTATATACAACGGACATTATATCCTCTTTCTAAGAGTTACTAATGCTAAAACAAAGTCTAAATAGACTACATTGTCTAAAACCCGAGCATCTTTGATCAATAAAGCTTCCTTGACCAATAATTGGTAATGTATCTCATCACGTCGTGTAGTACAAAATGCGGATAGAGGGATAATAATAAATATTTGTTTCAAAAACAAACTTGCACCTTATCTTCTAGAGGATGAGAAAAGGAAAATCTCTCAAGCACTACCAAATCCCAATGAAGGATGAGGAGAACAAGATAATATGAGATAATTTTATTTATGTCCGACAAATGATTGCAAATAAAAAGTAGGTCAACGAGATTGTTGAGTAAAATGATGTCATTACAAAGTGGGAGCACTAAAATAGTTCCTCTAAGAAGAAATATATAGAAAATAAAGTGTGAAATCTATGCAAAAGCATCATGAAAATCCTTTGACTTTAAGCACAAATTGTGGAATCAGGAGCTAGATGCATAAAGGGGATGGATCCATAATCCATTAACTAGGGAACAACTAAATAATGTAGGTATATCATGGTCCACTAGATCTTAGGCAACACTACAAAGACCTATAGGGAGGGGGAAGGGTCCCTTGGGTCTGCATTGATATGTAGTCGAAAGCAATGCTGCTATTTGTATGTCACTTAGTGCCCCTACTTGATGGGAGCATCGTAAAAGATGAAGTAATCCTTTAGGTGGAATTTGGTCCTAAGGAGACTTTGGGTGACTTTTGCATGCCTAGACACTTAGGTCTGTGCATAAGTACTTACCTGAGCCATTTTTAGCCTTTGCCAAGCCTAAGGAAAGTGCAGGTGTGCAACATAGGAGTTCCAGATTAGCCAAGCAGATCTAGGACAAATTTAGGTTTGATGAGCTAGATTAGATCCAGGGTATGTTGTAACTGTAGATTTCTCAGTTGGGCCATCATCCAAGGACAAGCGCCCAAGTAGGTTTTGATTTAATGAAGAATTGATTTGATTGGGTAGAATCTATATGTGTCACATGTGATTGAGATTGGTTGTAATTTTTGTTTCCACTGGATAATTGTGTTAAGAACCTCATTGTCCATTTATTTAGTAGATTCGTGGTAAATTTTCTAGGAACTAATTGTTGAGTGCTAGATTCGGGAAATTAACATGTTATCAGAGTGAAAACTCAGAGAAGCTAATCTCAAGGTGCCAGGTTTGTATCGGGATCGTTGTGGCTAGGCTTAGCCACAACTGTATGAGGTAGCAGAGTTTTAGGCCAAGATTCAGGAGGCTGAAGCTCATTTGTTGTGTGGTGGCTGAAAAGAAATTTTAAGTAAACACATTATAAAAAAAGTAATAATAAAAATAATTTTTGACAACTTAGTGGGCTACCGATTGGTGGTGACTAATAGTCGTGGGTTGTTAGACTAGGGCTAACAGGTTAACAACAACTGCAACATTCTAGCGTGAAGGAATTGGTCAAAATATGCTGTTGCAAAGTTGAAAAATGTAGTTGCCACTTGTAGGAGAAATATTGGTAGTGTTAGTTTTTGTAGCATCAAAGGTGTTCTAGTCTCTAAACTTTGCGGAGACGCTAAAACACGAGTTCTTCGGAACCCAAAAATTGCTTCTAGAAATTCCACTTAGAAGTGTCTCAATTAGATTATTAGCCTATTTTTAAATATTTCCCAAGTCTAAACTTAGGAAAAGGGGCTAATTAATCAGTATTAATTGAGAAAGGTGTGAATCATCAAAAAACTCACATGGATCGACTCAGAAATAATTTTAGCCATCGATTAGGATTTAATCTTGGTCATTGGAGTCCCAACAAAAGATTATAAGAAGTCGATGGGTAGATGGAGAACACACATACACTCGAGATCAATTTCTTTGGGTAGTTCGATTTCTCTAGGGAGCAGTAGCAGTTGTCGAAAGAGTTCAAGCCAGAGAAGGGAAGCAGAGATAGAGAAGGGAAGGGACAATGAAGTCAGAGGAAGGTTTTCCAGAACCAGTAAGTACTTTGTAGAGAGGCCGAGATTTTCTCCAAGAGGCTGCACAAAAGCCTCAAATGGCAATTCAATTTTGTTGAGGTGAAGGTGGTTTTAAGTTCCAGAGGCCAAAAAGCATTTCCAGAGTGCTGCAAAGACAGTTTTCTAGTCAGCAACAGGCAGGACGACTTGATTTGTAGTTGTTTTGGGCTGAGCGTGTAGCAGGCTGTGTAAGGGTGACACAAAAACTGCGCAAGGCAAGGTTGGACGACTTGCTTTTCAAGGGCAGTCAAGTGTCGGGATTGCTTGGAGTGAGGGTAATTTCCCTCGGATAATTTTTGCCAGTATTTTCTCGACAAGATTGCCAGTTTTCAACATCCAGATTGTACTCAGATTATTTCACTGCTGCTTAATAATTAAAACCCTCAACAGTTGCATCGGTTTTCCCAACTGGGTTTTTCCGAGGACAATTGTCCAAAAATAACTGTGTCAAATTTTATGTGTGTGCTAATATTCTCTTATATTCTAGTTTATCTTTTGCAGAATTTAATTTGGTGAAAATTGCAATTGTGAATTATTCGTTGTTTGTGTGGGCAATTAAACTATTAATTAATTTATAGTTAGGAAAATAATTTCCAGTTGTTGCAATAGTTGAAAATTTCACATGGTATCAGAGCGAGATTGATCAGGCGGGAAGCTCATAAGCGAAAGGCAGAAATCATCTTGATTCAAAGGGAGTCTAGCAGCATGATTTCCAGATTTACGTGGAGACTGGCTTAACAGATCGAACTGCTGGGAAAAGTGTTCGATTTTTCCAGTGCAGGTCGGAGGAAAAATTTGCAGAGCCTAAGAGCAGTTCTAGTAGGAAAACCAGGAAGTAATTTCGGTGAAGCAGATCAGTATTTTCGCTGAGCAGATTCCTTGCTTGGGCGCAGAAGGGTTTTTCAATGGTAGAATCAATGCTGGTTGGGAGAGAAAGAACACACACCGAGGGAAATTTCTCTTAGGGGGTTTCGAGTTTTAGAAATCTGATTTTTCTGTTGCAGACTGGTAGGAGTTGAGCAGAGTTTCTAACTCCAGAAGGGAGTGCGAATAACAGATTTAGCATCCAAGCAGAGGAAGAGGGAGATTTTCAACCAGATTCAGAGATGGCCACAACTAGGCTTAGAAAGAGCCTCCAACTTTGTCATTTGGAAGACTAGGATGTCCTTGTTGGATAACATGACTTGAAAGCCTATGTGGATAATGTGGTGGTAGTACCCTAGGATGCAGATCAACTGAAGGATTACAAGAAGGAAATGGCGAAGGCAAAGTGGTTGATCTTGGATGGAGCCCAGGACCATATAGTGTCACATGTGGTAGACAAAGGAATAACCAAGGAAATGTGAGATGCTCTCGCCTAGCTATATCAGAACACTTCCAAGCACCGGAATATGTTTCTGTAGGAAAGGCTGAGAAGCATCAGGATGATGAAGGTTGAAGGCATAAAATCCTTTGTCACCAGGATTCAAGAGGTTCGAGATCAACTTGCAGTTGTTGGGGAGGCACCTCAACTATTAGAGCTTGTACGTTTGGCACTTGACAGTGTCTCAGAGGAGTGGCAAGTGTTTGTCCAAAGTATCTTGGGCAGAGACACATTTTTCCTATATGGGACAGGATGTGGCAAGCATAGTTTTAAAACCGGAACCGGTGACTGAACTGGTCCACCTAAAAACCGGGTTTCAAATTGGAACCAGTGAAACTGGGATTCGTTAGATCTCAATGAATCGGTTTAAAAAACACATGAAATGATTAGTATTTAATGAAAAAACTATTTTTAAGATTTAAAACCATGATTCCAAACCAATAGACACAAAATATGCAAATTTTGCTCATATATATACTATGTAAAGGTGAATATATCAAAATGACACCAAGTGCAATACATATCAACAACAAAATATATAATCAATGAGGCTCTAAATGGCCTCTAGAGTGCAAAAACAAAGCTAGAGAAGGGAAGCAGAGGCAGAGAGGGGCATGGACAATGAAGTTGGAGGAAGGCTTTCCAGATCCGGTGAGTACTTTGTAGAGAGGCCAAGATTTTGTCTAGGAGGCTGCGCAGAAGTCTCAAAAGACAATTCAATTTTGCTGAGGTGAAGCTGGTTTTTAGTTCCAGAGGCTGGAAAGCATTTCCAGAGTGCCGCAGATATATTTTCCTAGTCAGCAATAGACAGGACGACTTGATTTGCAGTTGTTCCAGGTTGAGCATGTAGCAAACTGCGTAGGGGTGATGCAGAAGCCGCGCAAGGTAAGGTTGGACGACTTTCTTTTTAGGGGCAGTCAAGTGTCGGGATTGCATGGAGTGAGGGTAATTTCCTCATATAATTTTGCCAGTATTTTCTTCGCATGATTGCTAGTTTTCGGCATCCAGATTGTACTCAGATTATTTCACTGCTGCTTAATAATTAAAACCCTCAGCTGTTGCACCGGTTTTCCCAATTTGGGTTTTTCTGGGAACAATTGTCCAAAAATAACCATGTCAAATTTTTGTATGTGCCAGTATTCTCTCAGATTCCAGTTTATCTTCTGCATAATTTAATTTGGTGAAAATTGTAGTTATGAATTATTTGTTGTTTATGTGGGCAAATAAACTGTTAATTAATTTATAGTTAGAAAAATAATTTACAGTTGTTGCAATAGTTAAAAATTTCACAGGTGGAAGGTTTCATGAACATAGGGAAAGGAGGCCAATTTGCAATAGAAGTGGTCAAGTGGTAGCATAGTTCGTGGGTTTGGCAGAACATGGGGAGTTTTTAGGATGCACACAAAGCAAGAAATGTGCGTGGGTGCTGGAAGTTGGGGTTGCTAGCTAGCATAGGTAGACGTGGCAAGATTAGGCCACAAGTCTGTGGGGGTGCGACAGTGATCGTGTTGTGGGAAGGCCGCGAGGCAAGTGACATGTTAGAAGTGCGGGTTGCAGGGTGTGGTGCTGGTAGATCACAAGGAGCAATGTAGGGATTGTTGCCAGAGGTCGGGCATAGTAGCAGGGTCAAGTTGGTTAGCTTGACTAGTTGTGGAAGACAATTGGTAGGTGTTAGGGTAGTGTGAACTAGGAGACGGTTTGAAGCATGGAAAGGAATTATTGGGCTAGCTAGCATAGCAGAGACAACATGGGTACCTCAAGGCTGAGCTATGAGTGCAAGTGCAAACGCTAGTTGATCGTGGATAGTAACAGGGATCGCAAGGGTTCGTAGCGTGTTGGCTAAGTGCGAGTTGAGTGTGTAACGACGAGTAATCAAGGACAGTAGAATGATTATAGAGAATTGTGCTAAGGGTGCTATAAGGTGGCCACTGACAACGCAGAGGACCATGCTGCGGTGGGCATGATTGAGTAGCTACAAGATGCATTGACCAACAAGGGGTTGTAGGTGGAGTTATTAAACATGATACATAGTTGTTGGGCAGAGAATTTGTGACGACAAGCACGAGCCAATAGTGGTTGGAAAAGCTGGTAATAGCCAATAGGGCCAACCAATAAAGGCCGTATGAAGTGGACGAGTTTACTAGGTTTGTCAGCAAGATTTGCAGAGGTCAACCCACAAGGGGAGACAAGGAAACCATACTTGTGGAGGGTTTCGTAGCAAATCAATTTTTGGTGGGTGTCTCAAAAGATCATGATAGATCCACAAGGAAGATCTTTTCAAATCTATAAACCACCAATTTTCTTGTGGGTGATAGAAGAACATAGCAAAGGGGCCACAAGGAGAGGAGCATGGGGGTTGTTTGACAACTTGACGAACTCCGTGTTGCACGTGGAGTTTTGTGTTGAAGGAGGTGCTATGGGTGTTAGCTCTTAGGCAAGTTTTCTTTCAGTCTTTATGATAGAGAAGGGATTTGGTTTAGTGTTTTAGAATGGTTAGAGATTGATCATACCCATTGAATCTAGCTCAGATGATGGCAACATCATTGGATTTGGAGAGAGCAACTTGTATATGCTAAAGGGCTAGCCTATTCGAGCAATGGAAAGAAGAAAAATAACGATAGAGAGAAACGAGCATAAAGGTCTGAAGGTTGAGCAATTTAGAGAGAGTCAACCTCCAGGTTCAGGGGGGGAGGAACCACCAACAAATCCTTCCAAGTCTGTCAAGAAGGTCTCTTGGTATGAGATGACCTTACAAGATGTTCAGGAGTGGGACGCTTCTAGGAATGAGTCCAAAGGGAGTAGGTCTTATATGATTATTGCGAATTGGGTGGCCGAGAAGGCTTTTAGTTCAAAAGGAATAATCATAGTAGAAAATGTAGTGAGTGTTGATGATTGTAGCTTGGGTAGGTACTTTTGCACAAGCCTAAGTGTGTATCTAGTGTGTGGAGGTCACCCAAAGTATCCTTAGGACACTTGCTTAAGTGCCAGTTAGTTGCTATTGTAATTTAGCCTAAGTCTAACTTAGGAAAAACACAATTAATTATGTTGGTTGTTGAGCTAACATAGCAAAAACAAAACAAACATAACAAAAACACACACATTATAATTATAGCAAAAACACACACTTTAATGATTATGTTTTAATTTGATCCGTTGATCTCAAGTGATGTGAGATCTAATCTCAGTTGACAATTACTTTGGAGATTGGGGTTAGAGATTTAGCTCAATGTAAAGTTATAAAAGCAAGGCTAAGGAGAGGAGAAAGACACACCATACAATGGATACTCAAGTGTAGAGTGTGATACTCAAGTGCATCAGATTCGAGGAAGGTGTAGTGGTGCAACATAGGAGATCTAGATCAACCAAGCAAATCTAGGACAAATCTACGATTCGATCAATTGGATTAGATCCAGGTTATGTTGTAATGATAATTTTCTTAGTTGGGCCATTATCCTAAGACGAGAACCCAAGAAGGTTCTGATTTAATGAAGAATCAATTTGACTGGTCATGATTTGTATGTGTCACATGTGATTGAGATTGGTTGTAACTTCTGCTTTTGCTGAATAATCATGTTAAGGAGCTAGTTGTCCATTTCTTTAGTAGATCTATGATAAATCTGCTAAGAACTAATTGTCGGGTGCTAGGTTTGGGAAATTAACAACAATGCTATGGATATTGGCTTTGTTCTTGGTGTAGACTAGCTTTGATTTTGTAATCTACATCCCTTTCTTGGAATGGCAATGTGACATGTGTTTGTTGCTAGGCATGATTTTTGATGCTTTTGGTTCATTGGATATCCTCTTTATTAATGAGATTCATGCAAGCCCTAGGGTTTTTTCGAGCATTCTTAATCATGATTGGTTTTCATCACATAGGAAACCTATAGTACAAGTGGTGTTAGAATATTGGGTGGCATAACATATTTGACAAGGTATTCTCCTTGCAGTAGGGATTCTATGGTATCTTTAGATGAGTTTGCTAGATTCATGTGGATTCTGGTGACTGACTCAGACCTTCTCCGTCGAGACATTTACATTACAGTAGTGTGCTACTTCCCTTCAATGTCTTTTCACTTTTCCATTCATAGTTATTTTGCTGGGGACCCTTACATGGATTTGTAAGTCGACATCATGTGGTACTTTAAGGTGGGTGAGGTCATTCCTCTAAGGGAATATTTCACAAAGTCCAAAGTACATTCCTCATTCCTATTTTTCATCAAAGTCCATTACTTTGGTTAGTCACTCTGGATGATTATGTGGTTGATTTGTAGGGGTTTTAGATCTTTTAGATTCTGTGGGTATTTGATGGACTTTGACTGGAATCATTTAGATACTCAGTTGATGCATTCAATCACCCCTTACATACTAGGTAGGAGTTGAATAGGATCACATGGGATGACATATACATATAGTATACACAAATTACTTGGACAGATCCATTGGGTGAGTTAATCTTGTATATGATGTAATATTCCTAATGGAAATTTACAATGATAAACAAAGCAAACATAGAAAAAACACACACATAAAATTACACCACATTAAACACCCAGAAAATGCCAAAATCTACGCTGAGCTGAGCCTTTAATTAAGATAAATGTTGGGTACAAGATAAGATCAGAATGCATGCACCTGGGCTTGCTCAACGCAAGCTAACAATGCCTAGGTGATGAATTCCGCTGCTCGTACACAAGTGTGGCTATCTCCAACCAAGATCTACACTGTCCCTCTTAAATGTGCACTGCTGGTTGCAAGAAATGGCTGCTAGGGCCTTCTTCGGTGCTCAGAAAATTTAGGGAAATTAACCTCGGGCTCTCCACCAATAACCCACAAAAGCCCACGAAGGAATGAGCTAAATGTTGACCTCAAAAATTTGGCCCAATTTCCCGTAGCTCCTCCAACTGCTTGTTGAGTTGGGATCCGTGTTTGACCCCTCAAATATGCCGAGAAAATTCTGTCGAACTATTTTTGAGATCCTTGTCAAAAACCCAGCAAGGGTTTGTTCTAGTTTTGATGCTCCAAAATTGACCCCAAATGCTTGGCCCTCCTCCACAAGCAGAAAATGTAAGCTGCAGTAGATGTTGTGTTTGCCGCTCCATGAAAATGCTAGAAAATCCCCCACAATCCCCTACAATCCAACTCCAAATAGCCCCAGCTCTTCAAACCCCTTCGCAAGCTACCCCACAAGTTGCATCAACAAATGACTGCGCAATCCATGGACAGAATGATGCATGCGCTCCTCTAGGAATTCAAATGGTTGTTGGGTGATGCTTTCTATCCCTGCAAGTCTCCCACTTGTGCCAGAAAATTGACCAAAGAGTGCCCAACAACAATACAACCCATCACTCTGGCTCTTCTCTCCTCCAATCACTGCGTGGCTCCCTGAATTGCATCCTAGCTAACTCATAATTTGTGCTGCCTGCCTATTCTTCCTTCCAACTACAAAAATGAGTAGAATTTGCCTCCGTAGGGTGGCACTCATGGTCCACTGAAGAAGTGGGTGAGATTTCCCCTTGGAAATCTTTGGTGGTAAACAACACATGTGACTCAGCTGAACCACTTGAGCAACAAAGTGTAAAATGTCAAATGATCAAAAGTGTTGAATGATGCTACCTTCCTCTTATTTATAATTGTTTCTCTCTTCCTTCACGTGGGCCCCTTCACCAAGCAATTTGAGCTCCCTCCTTAGCCATTTGAATTTCTCCATCAAGGGGGTGCGTATTTCATCATGGGGTGGTCCCCACATCCCACTATGTGATTAATCTTCCCTTTGTCTAATGTTTGGGGCCTCCATTACCACACAACATTAAATTAATTAATGTCCACCCACTTTTCCTAGGTTTGTATCCAAAATTTCCCCATCCATAATTTACAAAAATTGAGAAAGGCACTTAGGAGATTTTTATTGGAAGGGATATTATAGTCCTCCCTGCCAAAAATTGCTTGTCCTCAAGCAATGCCTGAACAAGCATCCTCTCTAGTTGTTGCTCTCTGCTGTCACTGCAAAATGTTCCAGGGTCCTAGATGCGCCACTGAATCGTCCCTGACCTCTACACTGTCCTGACATGAAAGAATCCCTCAATACTAGGATCCCAAGCCATCCATTCCAACATGAAGCTCCCCTTGCTCCACTCACTATCTTGCTCGGTATAAGTACTAGAAGTTCCCTGCGTACCATCAATGAGTAGGGGATCATGATAATGTAGCACTATGCCCAACTCGTGAAGCTGTCCTACCACATAGGCCATCCCATGCACTCCAAGAGTATACTCTCAAAGATACCACCCAATCCGTGTACAAATAGCGTCTCCCTTATGTGAGCTTCCCCTGATATCATCTTGTTGGCCCACCTTCCATGCTAATGAAGTTCCCCACTCCATCAGTGACTTGCTAAAGCCCAATGGAAGATTTGCGTGATCTCCCCCTGTAGTAGCCAACTCATCCCTAAAGGTTTTTGAGTTATGAAGAGTTGTGATGCTCAGGTCCCCCTCTAATCTCAGAGTGGTGCAGCCATGTTGACACTGCGCTACTCTGACTATGACATACTCTCCATCGTGCACGAACTGTATCCTCCTCTCCTGAGGCATAGTGGCAAAAAATCTGCTAGAGCCAAGCTCATCCTACCCAGACATCTCCATGATGGCAATATCTACCCCTCCACTTCCAATCTCGACCCTGAGCAACAACAGGATAAGTCTGCCTTCGCAATGCAGTGGAGGTCTTAGTGATCCCCCATGTGTCAAACCCAAGGTGAAGTGGATCACCCTCTGCCATGACCCTGCTCATCACAAAGAGGTGTGATCCACCCGCCAACTGGATCCCTGGATTACCCAACCATATTGGGAGCTCATAACTCCCACTCCTCATGGGTTGTCGCTGTGTAGCGCTGCTACCTACTAGAACCCATTTGGCCCTCATCTATGATCCCTGTATGTATCCCATGGGTGGACCCCAAGTATAAGGAGTTTGTCCCAAACAAGCCAACCTGCCCTGCTCCTACCAGACCACATAGTGAAATTTGCTATCCCAACTCCTGATGATACACCTAGATATTGCTCAGATTCTGAGTGCCCTCCTTTAGACGAAGTCTACCATCCATCGCCCCTCAGGCTCTTGTGACACCTCAGACTGTCTTGCTAGAAGTGCATCATGCAGTTCCCTCGCAATTGACTCCCCATGTGTGAGCCTAGGAGTGTGACCTATGCTACCTTGACAATCAACCACGTCATCCTTAAGACTGTACTCGTCAGCCCGTGCCTCCACCAAACGTCTCAACTAGAGAGTCATGGGTGGGTAGGATTAAGAGTCTAGATGGGTATTGAAGAATAACCCTATGGATGCCCCTCTCTGCCTCAGATCTGCTGATAAACCAGTCGAAGACTTATCTCTGCTGAACATGGAGTCCTTAGGAGCTCAACCGCATCCTTGTCGATCTCGGGTGAGCTACACCTAACGGTATACCTAATGTCCCTGTCCACAAGTCTCATTGGAGGAAACGCTCCAAGGGCTTGCCGTGTCGTACCATATGCCACTGCATAGCACCAAGTACCACCACACTCCTCGACATGCCATTGTATGCCACAACTTGTCCCTGTACACCACAAGATATCCCTGACTATCGCTATACCACCTTGTACCATCCCGTGCCTTGTCTGTGTCAAGGCACTAGTCACTCCTCGCATGTACACAATTTGATGTAAGACACTCCTACTCCAAAACACAATCCAACACACTATGGTACACCACCATGCATCTCCATGTCCACCTGTAGACACTGCTCAATGCTAGATGCTCCTACACATCCTTGGATGTGATGGCCTAGAGCTGTGTCTCTATTGTCAGCCCACACCTGATCGATATCATCACCTCCACCGTTGCATCACTATACTCGTCGATGAATGGATCTTCTCTCCAAATCCTCCTTGAGGGATCCAAGAAGTGAAGCTCCCTATTTGTTAGTAGTGATGCCACCACTACTATGCTCCTTTACATCCTCTGTGCCCCACACAAATGTGAAGAATCCCCAACTCCATACAAGGCATTGTCTGGTGGCTTGCCAATGGCACCTCCTCTGACAAACTCCTGCTAGAGTATTCTGATCACCCCATAATCCCGTGTATAATCGTCATACCAAGACAACCTAAGGAGTCTGTCCATAAATTGGTTGGCCACTAGTGTTGACTGAAACTCCCCTAGTTAATGTGCACGCTCAACTGCTAGGTCAACTGTACCATCCAGTTCGTAGTCAACCGACATACCTGGGAAATGATAGGTAGTCCCACCTGGATCCCAATGCCATTCTGGGCTTTCGATATCCCTAGTGCCTGGAAGCTCCTGCTGAGCTACACCTGGGTCCACCACCATCTCCATAGCCCACTCCACTGGATACCAACTTTGAATCTCTCGCCATTCAACCCCGAGAGAGGGATCTAATGGACGAACTCCCGCACATAGAACAACCCCAACATGTGGATGCTGCACCCTGTGCAACTTTGATTGACTCATCCTGCTATCTAGGTTAACACATGAGATTAGACTAGGTAGCTTCATCTCTCTCTTTCTCCAATGGGAAAAGGTGACCCAACAATGCTGCTAGCCCTGTCTATGTTTGCATGAAGAGGGAAGCTCCCACTCTCCAATGTGCCCTCTAACTGTACCATTATGGAATCCAATCATTACCCAATGTGAGCTGGCTGGGCCGCTGACTTGGCACAAACCACTGTCATGCCCTCTAGCTCCTCGTTCTGCAGTAGAATAACCTCTCATATTGATGTGGCCTTCCTTTTTAATGCTAGAAGGTCGACATGAACCGATGACATTGCTGTGTGCGTCCATTGTCCAACACCTTTGTATCTCCTGGCGCCTCATCAAGGGTGGATATGTCTCTTGGCACCTCACCCATCTGTTGTGTGCTTCTATAACCCAAAAACTCAGACACGACCTCGGTCACCACCTCAACGGATGACACCATTGGGGTATGCTTTACTCTCTCCATTAAGATTTCAATCGACACAGTCAAGGAACTCTCCAACACAGGTTACCTTTGTGCCATACTGGGTGTATCTACTTGCTCCCCACAATCATGTGTAGATGGCTGCACCCTTGCAGCATTTGCAACTCTAGTGCCCCTTCTGTAAGAAAGAGGATAGATCTGGTCCAACACCTTCATCAGTTGGTTCAAGAATTCGCACATATTAAATCCCCCTTGAGCCATGGGTCATTTATGGTTAAACCCGTCACTGTGTATACATGCACAAATCTTCCTTGATCTAGTTGGCTACCCCACAATTGGCCTAGATCATGGCTCTGATACCATTGTAATATTCCTAATGGAAATTTACAATGATAAACAAAGCAAACATAGCAAAAACACGCACATAAAATTACACCACATTAAACACCCAGACAATGCTAAAATTTGTGTTGAGCTGAGTCATTTTATTAAGATAAATGTTGGGTACAAGATAAGATCAGAATGCATGGACCTAGGCATGCTCAAGGCAAGCTAACAATGCCCAGGTGATGAAATCAGTTGCTCGTACACAAGTGTGGCTGTCCCCAACCAAGCTCTACGCTGTCTCTCTGAAATGTTCACTGTTGGCTGCAAGAAATGGCTACTAGGGCCTCCTTCGGTGCTCAGAAATTTCTGCTAAATTAACCCTGGGCTCTCCACCAATAACCCACAAAGGAATTGGCTAAATGTTGACCTCGAAATTTTGGCCCAATTTCCTTTAGCTCCTCCAGCTGCTGGCTGAGTTGGGATCCCTGTGTGACCCCTCACATCTGCCCAGAAAATTCTGCCAAATTATTTCTGAGATCCTTGTCAAAAACCCAGAAAAACCTAGAAAGGGTTTGTTCTAGTTTTGATGCTCCAAAATTGACTCCAAATGCTTTGCCCTCCTCCACAAGCAAAAAATGAAACCTGCAGCAATGCTGTGTTTGCTGCTCCTCGAAAATGCTGGAAAATCCCCCACAATCCCCTCCAATCCAACTCCAAATAGTCCCAACTCCTCAAACCCCTTTGCAAGCTACCCCACAAGTTGCGTCAACAAAAGACTGCGCAGTCCATGGACAGAATGATGCAGACCCTCCTCCAGGAATTCAAATGGTTGTTGGGTGATGTGTTCTATCCATGCAAATCTCCCTCCTGTGCCAGAAAATTGATCAAGGAGTGCCCCAACAACAATACAACCCCTCACTCTGGCTCTTCTCTCCTCCAATCACTGCGTGGCTCCCTGAACTGTGTCCCAGCTAACTCATAATTCGTGTTGCCTGCGTGGTCTTCCTTCCAACTCCAAAAATGAGTTGAATTTTCCTCCCTATGGTCACACTCATGGTCCACCGAAGAAGAGAGTGAGATTTCCCTTTGGAAACCTCTGGTCCTAAACAACACCTGTGACTCAGCGGAACAACTTGAGCAGCAAAGTGTAATATGTCAAATGTTCAAAAGTGCTGAATGATGCTGCTTTCCTCTTATTTATAATTGCTACTCTCTTCCTTCACATGGGCCCCTTCAGCAAACAATTCGAGCTCCCTCCTTAGCCATTCGAATTTGTCCATCAAGCGGGTGCATATTCCATCATGGGTTGGTCCCCACATCCCACTATGTGATTAATCTTCCCTTTGTCTAATGTTTGAACTTTGGGGCCTCCATTACCGCATACCATTAGATTAATTAATGTCCACCTGCTTTTCCTAGGTCTGTATCCAAAATTTTCCCCATCCATAATTTACAAAAATTGAGAAAGACACTTAGCAGATTTTTCTTGGAAGGGATATTACATATAATCCTTTATGCGTCATTTCATGGAGTTGAGAGATGGACTTATTGTTTGACCTTCATAAACTCCTCATCTTCAAAGTGTGTTCATGTAGACTTATGTTGGAGGCAGAGCACTAGATCGCCCAGTTAGATAATATTTAGCTGCTATGCCATCTATCAGAGGTTTAGACTGAGTAGCATTTCATTTTTGCCGCTTCCTTTACTATGAGATTCAAGGGTGGTTTCACTATTTATTTACAAATTCATGCATAGGTTCCCATTTATTTTGTTACCTTAATTAGTGATGCTCAGCTCTTTACATGCAGGAGGCCCTCATATTCTACTGCTAGATTTCTTGGCCATTCCCTATAATAGCCTCCTGTTAGATGATCATTCTTGGTGCTCCCATCAACTGAGGCTACCAAGAGACAGATTATTAGTAGTACACTCCACCTTTAGATCAGCGTGAGCTCAGGCAATACTCCTACTTCTCAGTGACCCTACGGACTTGGCCATTCTATATCCCACGCTAGCAGCTAGGAGATATCACTCAAACCTTAGTGAAGGGTGGCTTTGCCCAGACAGCAGCATTGTGCTTATTCCAATTTATCTTCGACCTCCTCTTCTAGACAGCATTTCTCCCAATCTTCCTCCATTTGGCCTCATATGTTAGGAGAGTGAGTGTTAGTGTATCCTGTTTTGATCTCATTCTTTGTATTCCAGATTCTTCATTCCAATAAACACAGTCCAGAAACAATAAAATGAACCCTTTTTTCCATGAAATTTTTTCATTGTGGTGAGTTCACTGCTCATGAAAAACTTAAAAAGTTCAAATAAATAATCAAAACCCTGCTTAATCATGTTCATAGGGCTATATAACGATTCTAAGTCACTGGATACACCCCTAGGGGGTCCTTTGTCACGAATGCCATGTGCTGGTCATGGATTTGTGATCACGTGTCAAACATGAGTTTCAGGACACATGCCAAACTCATCTCCGATGAACAGTACACATGCCAAACTTGTGTCCAACATGTGCCCTACACATGTACCATGTTTAGGGTACATTTCGTCAGAAAAGGTGTCCTGTTGGTCTAAAAGAGGTGACACGTATTTTCTTTTCACTAATCTCACTCAGCAGGTTGGACATCAAAGGGTTTTGGAGTGCAATTGAGGGTTTTAGTGCAGCATTGAAGGGAGTCCAAGTGCTGGGCAAGATGATTTATCCACCAGTCTTTAAGTTTTTTTTCTACAGCTGTCCATTTTCTTCCTCATATCACAGAAATCATGGCTCAATTAGCGAGGGAAGCTGGGATTGGTCAAACGAAAGGGAGGAATGAAGCTTTTGAGGCTGTTCCCCCATTAGCCTCTACTAATGTTCCATCTGTTGGAGGTGGGACAGTAAATGCAGCTTCAAATGCTTAAGAAACATTATCGTAGCAAGGCAACAGGCTCAAGAGCAGAAGTATCCATTGTGGAGGGATGTTATAAGACATCGAGGGGTCACTTTTGATGATGGTGATCCTCTTGAGAGGTCATCCTCCACACCAGCAGATGCTCCAATTAGATTGGAGATAGAGGAGGATGGAGGAGAGAGCAGTGGCAGTGATGCTGATTTTGACATGGAGGAAGTTGACTAATAGTCATGAGCTATGATATTTTTCCATTTATGGTTCTAGTAGCTAACCTATTTTATATTTTCCATTTGCATTCCCATCTATAGTAGCAGTGACTCAGTATCTATGTAATTACTTAATGAGAAAACTGCAGTTTATGGTTCCAATTTCCAGTGCGTTTGTGATTTGATCATCATTGGTGTAGTACTAGCAAGTACTAAATAGTAACTAGATGTATGAATGAATTTGTATCATAATCATGTAAATGTTTTAGTTTCTAAATTCTAACAATATTTGGATCTTTATATATATATATATATATAGATAGATAGATAGATATAGTCTTCTAAGTTCTGTGTCCTTTTTCCGGGGTCACTGTGTCTCATGTTGACCATATTTTCATGTCCTCCTGTCCTGTCCATGCCAACTGATCATTTGCCATGGGTTAATAATATAGACACATTATTTTGTCCATATTTAAACATCATGATTGAAGACATTCTAGTCAAATATTGGAAATAGTACAATGTCAAACTCTGAAAGGATTCTTTTGCAGGCTTGAAAATACTTTGAATTATGGATTGGAAAGAGTTTGGGCGATTGGATATATGAAGAGTTCAAACATGTCAGCATTTTTTGTTTTGTGAAATTAGCATTTTTGTTATCTTTCAAGATGCCAATCAAACTGTACTGTGTATAAAGATTTAGTCTTAAAATCGATTACTTCAAAAATCAGATGTGTCATTTCCTAGGTTGGATCATTTTTACTTCCATGTAACAAATATTATATATATGTCAGGCTTGTACCAAATACTTAATTGATGGCTAGTGAGTTAGATTGTAGTTTTTGTAATCACAAAGAATGTGTGCACTGTTAAGTGCTTAGTATTAGAATGTTGTGTAGTTATTGGCCTTACATACTAATATTTTATTTGTTCTACATGTCAATCAAATGGGTTAAAATTAGCAAGTATTCATGTTTACAGTTATTCTTCCCCCTCTTGTTTGCATTTTAATCAAATTGAAGGGTGGTCTTTTGGGTTGATTTTTCTTTGATTTCAATTTAACTAACATTTATTGGTTGGATTTTGTTAGGGTTGCCGTTGGATATGATGAAGGTGCAATCATGATAAAGATTGGTCGAGAGGAGCCAGTTGCCAGTCTGGACAGTAGTGGTAAAATTATATGGGCAAAAAATGCTGAAATACAGACAGTAAACATCAAAGCTGTTGGAGGAGATTTCGAGGTATCTTAGCTATTTGATATACACATGAATTGGAAAATTTTGGTTGGTCTATATTAAAGCATATGCCAACTGAATTGGGATTGCTTCATGGCTCTTTTACAGGTAACAGATGGTGAGAGGTTGCATCTAGCTGTTAAGGAATTGGGAAGCTGTGATTTATATCCACAAGTAAGAGGATGCTTACACCATTGTTGGCCTTTATTCATTCAGAGGGTTGGAATTATCTTTTATTATATAGTTACAGTTTAGTAGTGGTGGAATATTGTTAAAATTACTTTCTAATGATTCTTTGCAAGATATTGAATTTCAAAATATTTAAATTAGAGCGCTTCAAGTGGTTGTTAGTTGCAAGACATCTTTTTCTGTCCTTTTGTTATCTTGTGTTTATTTTCATGGCAAATGAACTTCAAAATGTGGAAGTGTTTTCTACATCTGGGCTAATTAAGAGATAGGATATAGTAATTGGAAAAGAGTACTCAATGAGGTGGTTTAAATTCCTTAAAACATGACTATAATTATTTGGTGGTAGATTACAGTGTTAACATAGTGTATGAAAAACCTGGGTTCATTCCCATATTTCAATTTTAAGTTAGTTCTGTTGTTTTTAACTTATTACATGCTATCTCTCCATCAAATGGTTTTTATTGAAAACACAGCTAAAAGCTAATATTGGCCATAGCAGTTAACATGAAATGGTAATTACTTCCATGGTTTAGGGTGGGCGCTAGCCACATGGTATGGATGTCAGTTGCCACTGCCAGTTGTTTGGCAAAAGATCATAGTTGAATGCTAGATCCATGTAACATGTGTAACAATTTTTTTAAATCACACTACAAATATATTCAGAACTTGTGAAATATTATATTGTTGCCTAATTACTTTATAATTCAATTCCTAGGTTATTTGACCTTAGCAATTCACTGTTGGAGGACATGATTGGCTCATGTTTTTTATAACCAGCTAAACCATGTCTCGTAGGACTTTGATCCTTTAGTAGTATGTGAAACATTAATGATGAATGGTCATTTATTGTGAACAGAACTTGATGTAATGATGGTGTCAATATGTCTTTCTACACAACTTCTGATTCAAGGGCATTGCTGATATTGTTTATAGTGGTATTGAATGAAGTAGATCTTAATTGGCCAAGCATGGAGTAGCCAGTTTAGATAGCATATATTGCCACTCATTTGCTTATAACAATTTTCCACCATGGATTCTAATTCAAAAATAGAGGCATGACATTGGAATTGAGTAAATTGTTAACCTTGTTGGTATCCAAGCAAGATAATAACCTTTGACATCTAAGAAACCAAATTCGTCCTAAACCTTTTGCGTGTCCCAAATTGGTAGAATCAAACACGATTCGGTGGGACGCGTGTCCTCCAATCATGTCCGGTCGTGTCTTGTCATGTCCGGGGAACGAGTCCATCGTGTCCTTATTCTGGGACACATGTCCCTTGATTTGATGTCCCATAAAGGCTGGTTTTTGGTCATTTCTCCCTCACTTTTCTTTGTCTCTCTAGTTGTGGGTGTGTGGGAGCGAATAGAAAAGGGTCTGGGAGCATTTTAGAGGCGATTCGTCTTATTTACAGGCAGAGGGATGAGTGGTTGAAGGGAAAGACATAGATGTGGGATGTCTTCACTAATAATATGGGTTTGGACAACAGTGTCGAGATTTCCTTGGCCAACTTGGATCTTAATGAGCCATTGCTAGGGCCAGTCACTTTTGGTGATGGTGATACTATTGAGGGGTCATCCTCCACACTAATGTTGATAATATCAACGATATTCAAAAATATCACGATATTTTCTGCAAAACGATATATCGCTGAGAAAATATCTTGATATTTTCTGTTTTGAAAATATTGCGGTATTTTCAAAATATTTTGAAAATATCGCGATATTTTGAAAATATCGGCAAAATATTGCCTATTTTGAAAATATTGGCTATGTTTAAAAATTTGAAAAAAATGATTTTTTATGCTTGCTGATATTTGCTGATATTTTCGCCGATATTGCTGATAAGATGTTTTGTGGACCCTCGCTGATATTTTTCCGATACCGATATTATCAACACTGCTCCACACCAGCAGATGCACATATTACAATGGATACAGAGGAGGAGGATGTAGCAGAGGAGAGCAGTGGTGACCATGATGATGACAGTGATGCTGATTTTGATGATGATGATGATGATTGATGACTCATGAGCTACCTACTGCCTTGGGGCTTGTAGTTGTTTTGTATTTGCTATTTCTATTTGCCATTGGCATTGCTACTACCTATGTAACAAATTTTGATTTTGATGACTTAATGAGAAAACTGTAGTTTCTTGTCTTTCTCCTATTGGATCATTGATGAATCTGTCACAATTGTATTTGTATGCATAATGTTACTTTGTAAAACTTACATCTAGATGAAGATCTATGTTTGAATCAATGAATATGTATCATGAATGAGAATTTGTGTAAGTCATATCTAATTTTTAATATATATATATATATATATATATATTTTTAATAAAATAATATATAACATGTCTTGTTCCGGGGGGTCAACATGCCCGTTTCAGACACCCAAATCCTCGTGTCCTGCATCTCCCGTGTCCCAGTGTCAGGTGACTTAGTTTGACATGCATGTGGTTGTATTATATCTGTGACAAAGCATTATGACAAGTCATCATATAGTCTTTGGAATAAGCGCATCACCCAATCTTTCGTAATCACAAATGTCTAAACGTTTAGATTGTTAATAGGATAACAAAAGTATGGTCTTCTGATTGATGGATCTTCAGTGATCATGGGAACTAAAAGAAGAATTCTATTGTAAGTTCTTGTGTTTCAGGATGATATTTGACTTCTTTAGCATTGTTATCTTCTTTGAAATGATTAACATGTGATTAACTTCTTTGGTTCTATTTTTTGTTTTTTTTATTGCATTTCATTTCACGTGCCTTTCTTGAAATAGGAAGTAATCATGCTAGTCATTTCTTAGTGGTATTCTCTGTAAGATCCTCTTGTTTGGTGCCATGCCATGCCTTATCTATATTTTCATCTCATTGGATTTTTCTTGCAAAGAAAATGAAAGGTTATTATGTTTTCAAGAACTAAACAACCATGCAAACTAATTTGCCCAGAATTCCATTAGTTTTTTGTAGGAGTATAAATGACTTCCTTTCTATTGATGCTTTTACACGGGTTATTTGATATATGTTTTATAGATCTCAACTTGGTAGGTGTTAGCATAGACATTTACCCATTCGGAAGGTGAAAAACTTGGTAGATCCATAATAGAAAATCTTAGTGCAATATCTAGAAGAATTTTCCCTATTGTGTCACGTGCAAACTCTTCTTTAATTTTGGGAGGGTGATTGCCAACCACAGGGGGGTGTCCCTACCCTTGCATGCAATGTTTGCCTCGTAAATCTGCAAAACAAACACACAAAACATGCATGTAACAATTTCTTTTGACCAAGAACTAAGCGGCCAAAGGAGTTATTGTTGAATGTTGTTGTCATTGATGCCAACTCGCTCCTTGAACACTCTTAATATTTGTCTAGTTTGCATTGATTGGAAGCCCCAAATGACAAGAAGCCTGGGAAGATAGAATGAGAAGCCCTAGATGCGCCACACTTGAAGAATTTGAGGATGTAGATTGGTGGATTTGCTGTCGTAACCATCTTTATTTTATTCTCCTCGTCGTGCTGATTTCAACGGTAGGTGGCACATCACATGGGTCGTCTCGGTTGAGGATATATGGCTTCTTGAAGTTGAAACCCCATTTATGGTCAAGAAGCCCCAAATAAATTGTTGCAAGCAACTTATTGATTGGATGGATAGTGGCATTTTAATTCAAGCAAATTAAATTAAATTAATTATGGGCTTGTCCTAGTAAACTTCGCTTGTAAAAGATGTCATGGTCAAGGGCAATATAATGAATCAAATTTGCAATCATGTCGGCCCTAATAATTGTTGTTTTGGCTCCAAATTCAAAATTGAAATTGAAATTTGAGGTCGGCTCCCTCCTTTGACATTGTGGTTGGCCTAGAAGCATCTTCAATTAATATAAATATAGTTCGTTTGTCACTCATTCGATCAATCTTGCAAGAACATATTGATAGATCTTTGAGGTGGTCTCGACCTTGTGTAGTCACACCAAATTTTAGAGGAGGTCAAAGATTGAAGAAAGTTTTGGTTTATTTCTTTTATGCTTGGGTTTTGGTTCTTAGCTGAAGTTTTTTTGGGCATTCTCTGAGGTCTTTTCAACCCCTCTAAAGTGACACCTTTGTTGCCCAAATTCAGGTTTATGTGAAACATCATGTGTGGCTAACTTTGTTGATAATCTGAGAACTATTTTTCATACATTCTCTGAGTTCTATGACATACATTCTAGATTGATCTTTGCGACAATGATCTCTTTGTGGTATCTCTGTAACACACAACTCTATGGTATACATTCTATAATAAATTTGTCTGAAATAATTGTGTTGATCTAATCACTCCATTGTTATGGGTAATCGATTTGATCACTGGCTGTAAGGGAGAAAATCTGAGCTTGACTAGATCACTGGCTAGTTTTCTGAGGTTGATGGAGTGATGTAGTGTGCGCATAATTGTTGATCGAGTGTGTCAAAAGATAACCCGCGCATGGAATTTGTGGATCAATGTATGGTTGTGTATTTAGTGAGCCGATTGGATACATCTGGAATATTTACCAGTACGTGTGGCAGCCTGTGAGTAGGGTGTGCGTTCCATGTAAAAAGTAACCTGTGTATGGAGTGTTAGAACTTGTGACAAATCATAAAAGTTAGACAATGTGTGATGTAATATCGACTATACATTGTTGGAGTAGAAAGCAACGTATGGTTTCATGTTGATTGAGTGATTGCATGCAAAGAGGTGCCTTGTATTGGGTGCTGCTTTGTTGTAACGCCATGATGATTGAGACGTAGTAGTGAACTGTATATGGTTTGACCTCCGATCGATCCCCATGCTCTTTGCCGTGAAGAAATATCATTCACAATAAAACAGAGTTGGGAGGTGACGCGGTTGGTAGGAGTTGTGTATTATATGCCTGAGATCTCAGGTTCGAGCCCCAACAATTGACAGGTCATACAGTTCTTTTTAATTCACTCATATGTCTCATTTTGTCGAACATATAACAAACTTACGATGAGCATTTTGTAGCTCTGGCACCAACAGGATCCAATTTGTATAAAGCACTTGGAAAGAGTCATTCTGTAGAATATTTAAATTGTTTATAAAGTTTATTATGCTTTTTGTGGGTTTTTGAGAGCATTATTGAACCAAATTAAAGGGTAGAAGAAGCACTAAGATCAAAACTCAGAGATAGACTTTGTTGAAGTGGTTGATGACAATGCTTTCTAGTTGTGACAATGACATTGTGTTAAAATTGGAAACTAGGGCCAAACTCCATGTGGGTCATCTTATTAATGGCAACTGATATTTTTCTTGGATCCCTCTCATCGAGAGGTGTACGATTGATCTAAAGATCATCCAATTCCGATAAGTATTCATGGAGATATGAACTTATTTGTGTTATGGGACAATTCGTCAAGGTCGGCCAGCAACCAAATAAACCCCACTTGTGCTCAATGTTTTAGTAGAAATAGAGGTGGCCTTCAAGTCATTTCTACACACTCACTTGGGATCTCTTCCTGTCTACTTGACTTTGGGTTTTAATAGGAGGAGAGATCCTAAGGGATAACGTTGCCCTGATGGAGAAAGGCTCTACGCTGCCCTAATGAAGAAGCCCTAACACAATTAATCAAAGAATTCTCTACGCAGTCCTAGGAGGAGACACCTCTACACAGTCAAGAAGGGTTCTGCGCTGTCTTAATGGAGATGAGATGCCCTAGTCGCAGACAAATCTAGGAGCTCAAATCAGCTGTCAAGGAAGGGCTAATGCTGTCCTATACACAGT
Organism: Pinus taeda; assembly: GCA_000404065.3. Classification (NCBI taxonomy): domain Eukaryota; kingdom Viridiplantae; phylum Streptophyta; class Pinopsida; order Pinales; family Pinaceae; genus Pinus; species Pinus taeda. The sequence goes on from APFE031261968.1 coordinate 46,130, forward strand.
CCTAAAAGGAGGTAGATCTTTCCTTATCTTAGCCGCAGGTAAGGGAGTGTCTTAGCCACAGGTAAGGGAGAGATTTGGCCATAGTCAAAGGAGAGTGCAAGCAGCGTTAAGGAGGAGATAATCTGTAGTCCAATAAAGGTGCCCTAGCCATAGTCTAAGGAGGCCTAACGAGCAGCAAGTAAAGGCCCTAATCCACAGTCCAATAAAGGTGCCCTAGCCGCAGTCTAAGGAGGCCTAACGAGCAGCAAGTAAAGGCCCTAATCCGCAGTCCAATCAAGGATACCTAGCCGCTATTTTACCTACAATACACAAACCTTATCAACAACACAAGGAGGCTTATCCCTATGTATGTTGTAGATGACAACATGGAAATCTAAGTGTTGTAGGTGCTTATGTGTGCTGTAGGTGACAGCATGGAAATATAAGTGCTTAGGTGCCTATGTGTGTTGTAGGTGACAACATGGAAATCTAAGTGTTGTAGGTGACATGTTAAATAAAACAGTTCCAAGGCATGAGTTAAGGACTGGGAATTCACTGTCATAAAGAAGAAGCAGTGAAGTCTGCTCTCTAGGTTGTATGTTATCTAGTGAACACATGACAGCGACATCTTCAGTCTGATGTATGGCATGTCAGATATATACATGTTGTAGTAAAAGGAAGACAGGCTTGTGGAAGACAGATACAATCTTCCCTTAGAGGACAATTGCAGACAAATCAAGGTAGACATTGTGACTGTTAGTTGACTGCACTTTGCAGGAGTCTAGCTGCTCAGCTAGGTTGTAAGCCATAGCAAGAAACCAAGACTGGTGAAGGTAAATGATTGCAACATATTGGATGCAATGATGGATGCCGCATGATGAGTGCAGCATTGGGTGCAGATCAGTGATGAGAGCAGCTCAGTGATTGGGAGCAGCACAATGATAGGTGCAGCAGTATGAAGTGTACAACATGGTCATTAGGTCCAACATTGTGATGATGGGTGCAACATGGTTATTAGTTCTAGCAACATGGTCATTAGGTCCAGCAGTATGAAGTGTGCAACATGGTCATTAGGTCCAACACTTATGTTGTGAACGTACTATCTCTCTCTCTCTACTGAACTATTGAAGAACATATAAGAATAATTGATCAAGGGTTTCCCCACATTGGGGTTTGTCTTTGGCTAGCGCCACATCTTGTGTCCTCTTGTCTTGGCTTCTCTTTTGCGATTTATGTTTATGTTCTATCTGCAGTTTACTTTAATGCTGATGTGATTGCTAATTTGGAAAAGATATTGTGCTAACTGTGAAAATTGAATTAAATTACTCTAAGCATAGAACATACCTAAAATTAACATGGTATCGGAGTTGAGGTGAAGACAATGCCCAAGCAAGAGTGAAAGAGGAATCACCGAAGAGCTTCAAATTCACCAAGGGTGAAGTCAAAGTAGAGAACATTCTTAGAATGGTGCAATGGAAGCTAATGATGGCCTACCTAAAGATCTTCATTGGGAAGTCCAGATCTAAGGGTGGAAGGAAAGGCAGATGACTTGTTTGGCCATTATGCAAAGGAGTGTTCGAATGGCAGGGACACATCATTTGATGATGATAACAATCATTCCAGTGACATCTTCAATGATCAGAGGAATGACAGATAATACAGGTCATCAACGAAATGGCCGACTCTTTAGAGAGAGTAAGGAACCCCAGGTATGAAGAATCAAATGTTGTTTCTGATAAGATAAAGAAGAATTATCTTTTATTGGCCCTCTCCTTCAGATTCTTTGGGAATCTTGCTTATTGATTGTAGTGCTCTAAGGCACCTCATTAGATAGAAGGGTGCTCTCTCGAATTTGGTAGAGATGGAAACAATCGTGGGATTATACTTGGAGTCGGTGCCACCTATTCTGAAAAGGGTGTAGGAATGTTAATCCTCAATTGAATGAGGGTAACTCGATTCATTTACAAGAATATCTTTTATGTACTTGATCGTATGTAGAACCTAGTGTCCATTTCGGTAATGGAAGTCAAAAGTTTTCATGGTGGCATTCATCGATGGAAAGGTACGTGTTTGAAAATAGAATTTTCAAAAGATGCTTTTACTCATGGGTTTAGGGTTGGAAATTTGTATCAAGTTGCAGGAAGTCCATTGGGGACCATGTTAGTTGACACATAGCACCATGTCAGTTGACCTTCTGAGGACGACCTATTTCTGACAGGTGCAGACCCTCTCACTTGTAGAAGTAAGAGGGAGTTGGATTCCGGATGTGGAATGGTAAACTGCAAGCCAGTGACTACCTCAAGGATCTTAACTTTCAGAAGTTATATGGTGGTGATGACGGACCAGATTTGGGAAATGCCTTTGAGTTTCATAAACTCATTTGCATTGATATTCTTGGTGAACATCCGTTCGGATATATGTTTTGCAGTTAGCATGGTGAGCTCATATTTGGTTGAGCCTCACTGGATTGGTGCCAAGAATCTTCTAAGACATCTTCAGGGCACAATCTCTCATGGATTTAAGTACACTACCAGAAATATGAAATTGCATGATTATTCGAATGTTGACTAGGCAGGCAGTGTGGAGGATCACTAGAGCACTTCTCAGTGTTGGTTCTCTTTGTGTTCTGCTTCGATATCATGGATGAGCAGGAAGCAAAAGTCGGTTGCTATAAGCACCACTGAGACCGAATCCATAGCTACGAGTATGATCTCGTATGAAGTTGCCTGGTTGTGGAAGCTCTTCAGTGAGATGTTTGTACACATGAAAATACCACTGTGATCCTCTGTGACAACCAAAGGGGGGGATTCGATTGTTGAGGAATCCCATATTCGATGATTGATCCAACAGACAGACATCATATACTACCTTATCTGGGATATGGTACGTCTATGAGCAAGGATGCTCCATCACGTTGAGACTGATGTATAGGTTGCAGACATTTTGTCAAAGCCCAGGGGAAGGGTCAAATATGTGACTTTCTCGAACGACTTGGAGTTGTTGAGAGACCTTCTTATAAGGGTCTTCCATGTTACATGCATTGAGCTCCGGGAGATTTGGGGGGCTTGGGGTACTTACTAGAGTAACACACGACCATAGGGCAACTCATCCTCCCCTAATGGTGCATTGTGTATAGGGTTAATGGATTAGCCTTCCCCTGTGATACCCTGAGGCAACTTAGGGACAAGATGATTAGTTCTTCTGTTGAGGCATCCTACCCATGCAGTCTGGGACTCATGGGAAGTACCTCTCATTTGATCAATGAACAGGGAAATGGGGTTAGGGACCGTAGTAGTACTATCGATGGATGCATCGTTGTATCTACCGTACTCCCTATGCTAGGATGACCTCCATTGATCTAGGATCAACGAAACTGATCTGGGATCAGAATGAGTGATTTGAGACACTCTCTTGTGATATTGATTTGGGATCAATGAAATTGACTTCGGGTCAGTAAAAGTGGTATGACACACTCTCTTCATATGGAACTGACTTCAGTTCAGTAGAGAATGGTATGAGACATTCTCGACCAATTCTTCTTCTTCATGGTTCAGCAGAGCAGTGCAAGGCACTGATGGCAGAGATAGTACAGTAGGACACATGGATCAGTGGATGGAGTTCTCCCTAGTTGAGAGGGAGTGTTAAAATTGGCAACTAGGGCCAAACTCCATGTGGGTCATCTTATTAATGGCAACTAATATTTTTCTTCGATCCCTCTCATCGAGAGGTGTAGGATTGATCTAAAGATCATCCAATTCCGATAAGTATTCATGGAGATATGAACTTATTTGTGTTATGGGACAATTCGTCAAGTTCGGTTAGCAACCAAATAAACCCCACTTATGCTCAACGTTTTAGTATAAATAGAGGTGGCCTTCAAGTCAGTTCTACACACTCACTTGGGATCTCTTCCTCTCTACATTTCTCTGGGTTTTAGTAGGAGGAGAGATCCTAAGGGATAACGTTGCCCTAATGGAGAAAGGCTTTACGCTGCCCTAATGAAGAAACCTTGACGCAATTAATCAAAGAAGGCTCTATGCAGTCCTAGGAGGAGACACCTCTACGCAGTCAAGAAGGGTTCTATGTTGTCTTAATGGAGATGAGATGCCCTAGCTACAGTCAAATCTAGGAGTTCAAATCAACTGTTAAGGAAGGGCTAATGCTGTCCTATACACAATCCTAAAAGGAGGTAGATATTGCCTTATCCTAGCCGCAGTTAAGGGAGAGTCTTAGCCACAGGCAAGGGAGAGATTTGGCCGCAGTCAAAGGAGAGCTCTAGCAGCATTAAGGAGGAGATAATCCGCAGTCCAATAAAGGTGCCCTAGCCATAGACTAAGGAGGCCTAATGAGTAGCAAGTAAAGGTTCTAATCCACAGTCCAATAAAGGTGCCCTAGCTGCATTCTAATGAGGCCTAACGAGCAGCAAGTAAAGGCCCTAATCCGCAGTCCAATCAAGGATACCTAGCCATTGTTTTATCTACAATACACAACCCTTATCAACAACACAAGGAGGCCTATCCCTATGTATGCTATAGGTGACAACATGGAAATCTAAGTGTTGTAGGTTCCTATGTGTGCTATAGGTGACAACATGGAAATCTAAGTGCTGTAGGTGACAACATGTTAAATAAAATAGTTACAAGGCATGAGTTAAGGACTGGGTCATAAAGAAGTAGTGAAGTCTGTTCTCTAGGTTGTGTGTTATTTAGTTAACACATGACAACAACATCTTCAGTTTGATGTATGGCATGTCAGATATATACATGTTGTACTAAATGGAGGACAATCTTGTGGAAGACAGATACAACCTTCCCTTAGAGGACAATTATAGACAAATCAAGGCAGACATTGTGATTGTTAGTTGACTGCACTTTGGAGGAGTCTAGCTGCTCAGTTAGGCTGTAAGCCATAACAAGCAACCAAGACTGGTGAATGTAAATGATTGTAACATATTGGATGTAGTGATGGATGCCGCATGATGAATGCAGCATTGGGTGCAGATCAGTGATGAGAGTAGCTCAGTGATTGGGAGCAGCATGGTGATAGGTGTAGCAGTATGAAGTGTACAACATGGTCATTAGGTCCAACACTGTGATGATGGGTGCAACATGGTGCAACACAGTGAGGTGCAGCATGATGACGAGATGCAACACGATGATAGGTGAAGGAGTCACCTTGGAGAATCAGTTGAAGCAACTTGTCTTCAACTAATCTTATGTATCATCTTCTTAGAGATGATCTATGCTCCTATCTAGATAAGTCAAAGTGTTGACTTCTATTGTAAATGTACTATCTCTCTCTCTCTTAAATGAACTATTGAAGAACATATAAGAAGAATTGATCAAGCGTTGTCCTTGGCTAGCGCCACATCTTGTGTCCTATTGTCCTGACTTGTCTTCTGGGATTTATGTTTATGTTCTATCTGCAGTTTACTTTAATGCTGATGTGATTGCTAATCTGGAAAATATATTGAGCTAACTGTGAAAATTGAATTAAATTGCTCTAAGCATAGAACATACCTAAAATTAACACATTGCAATGCTGATTGTGGTTTTGATAGTTCACTTGCATATTGTTGATATGAGTAGCTAGGATTTGAGACTACAAAAAGGGCTTGCATATTTTTTGGCAACAATTGAGACAATTTAAGGTTGGGCACATGATAGATTTGTGGCACATTGGTTTGTGCATGTGGGTAACACCTAACAATGATGTGATTTCATAGTGTTGACTTATAGTAGGATTGTGACAGTGATATGTTAAGGGCAAAGGTTTTGTCGAGATAGGGTTTGGCAGTGAACATGTGTTGCTGAGTTGTTGGGTGACCAGAGAAAGTATGTATTGATACTACTGCTGATGGATGTTAACAATGTTAGGGCTTATATTTTTGATATATTGTTGAGCAGAGCTGGCTAATGTTTACATATATAAGGGTTGTTGTTTGTGAGAGACAAATGTATACATATTGCTACTTGGGTTTAACAACTTGATGCGTTGAGTGAAGGATTACCAATGAAAGAATGTTTGGTCATTGTATGCAGGTTTTGTATAGCTGACTTAGTTGTTGGATATTGATGATGCTGCTAAGTGTTTGTATTGTAGAAGTGAATTTAGCTTGGTAACCAAGTTTATGTCACATTTATTTGGTTGGATGTTTGATGGTAGGTTGATGTAACTTGAGTAGAGATTGTATTGCAGTTTGTTTTTGTATTGTTATTGAGCACAAGTGGATCCAGTCTGAGAATTGTGAAATGTGGTCCACTATGGTGAATGGAAAGTTGAAGTCTTCAAGGCAAGTGGTGGCTTGCTGAGTAGGGTGGTAGGGTGGTGTATGACGAATATTGGAATTTCCTTCAGGTCGGAGCTTGAAAACACTTAAAGGTGGCAGGGTGGTGCTAGCACTGGTTGGAGCCTATGCAGTGTGTCGGAGCATCCTTTCATTCGGAGTTGATAAAACAAAGGCATTGGAGCATCCTTCCAGTTGGAGTTGGTAAATTAGGGCGTTGGAGCGTCCTTCTAGTTGGAGTTGGTAAATCAGGGATTTGGAGATTCCTTCAGGTTGGAGCCTCCTTCAGTTGATGTTGAAAATCTTGGAAGTTGGAGCTTCCTACTGAAGGAAATGTTTGACGAGCTATATTAAGTAGTGTTTAGTGGTTTTTCTTCTAGAAGGGTTTCCACCAAAAAATATTTTGCCTACTGTCTTGGATGTTGTGCATTGTTGAATGGTGTTGCTAATTTATGTTTTGATCTAATGCTAATGATAATTAATGCTCCGTGAAGTTAAAATTAACTAATTGAAGAAAAATATTGATTCACTCCCCTCTTAGTATTTTTAACAATAAAACAATTTGTGGACAAAGTGGTGGAATTATCTCCAACTTTCGCTTTGAATGATGAAATGAAACATAAAAAGAAAGGGCTTCACATGGCAATTTTTTTTCACGAGAGAATCCATCAGATTGGAACAGGTTATGGGATGATTTTATCCAGGGGAACTTCGGGATGAGGATCTTCAACAGAATAATACTAATGATGAGAACGTTGCACTCGCTAGTAACCTGAAGAAGGGAAAAGGGAAGTTCAACAATGTCAACTAGAAGCAGGATTTGAGCAAAGTGAAATGCTTTTCATGTGGCGAGTTTGGTCATTATGTGAGTAAGTGTTCGCATAGGAAGAAAGGAGGGAATGAGAAGAAGAAGGAGATTTTTTACACAAGATGGAGTGAAGAGGACTATAGAATGGAGTGAAATTATGGAGAAGTGGAGGATAAAAGATGCCATTCGCACTAGGATAAGGGAAGAAGTTTCGAGTGAAGTTAAGGTGAACAAAGGAGAAAACTAGTGTGCACTAGTCTTTTTTGCTTGATGGCTTGAGTTACACTAAAGTTGTGGAGGATGAGGTGGCCACATTCACTTGGTATGGAAGCTTCTTTTCATTAGAAAAGAGGACAAGGAAAAGGTGCCATGCACACTAGTTGAGCAGAGACAAACTGGAAATGATTGAAGATAAATTGATGTAGTGTGCCTCTCGCTCTAGATTACTAAGGAAACAACTTAGTCAATTGAAACTAAGTCCCAGTTGACTGGTCCTAGTGCCATCTCACTCTCTTGTCAATGCATGTGATCTCTGACGACTCCATAATTAACCTAGTAGACCGATGTGCTTTGTGACATCACTAACCTTTCATTTGTGCATCTAGATCTTGCCATTTTTCCATTGCAGATCCTACCACGTTTCAACCATTGAGATTGGCATGTCTCACTCATGCAAGGCCACTGCTAAAAATAGAAAATTGTTTGCATGTCCTCAAGACCATACTCATCGAACTCATATTTCAGTGAAGAGTAAAAAATATGCGATAAAAATCGCTATGACATGTTGATGAAACCACCCACATTGGACCCAAGTTCGAATATGTGGCCAAATTTGACATGCAAAGCATACTAAAATAGAATTGTCTCTCATGTTGTTGGAAAGTATCTCATTGAAATTGTAAGCTCACAAAGATCTCAAATATATCATTCCAACTAACATGCAAGACTCTGAATTGAAGTTGTCATTGGTAGTATCATGCATGTAATCGGAAAAGGCCTCATTGAAATCCTAAGCTTGGGAGGACTCTCAATATGTAATAATACTACCATATGTGCCTTTGAACTCTATCTTTTAAAAAGTATGGGAGTTACTAAAAATAGAAACTCTCTCCAATCTGATGAAAATATGTGTAAGAACTATGTTTGATAACCAAACCATCACTGAATCCACATCGCAACTGATCTCCATGGGAACCTAACTCTGGCTCAAGCAAAGCTACATCTGAATATATCTCTGAACCTGCCAGTCTGTTGAAATGTATTGGTCATTAACCCTCATATTTGCAAACCTCTAGCTCAAGTAAAGTTGCATCTGAATATATCTTTGAACCTTCAGATATGCAAAGGGGAAATATATGGGTTAGTAGTAGGTAAGTTTTCTTGTTAGTCATTCACGATTGTTGACGCTAATTATGAGATTCCCACGTAAATGAAACACTTTGGTAATGGTGTATATAAACAATCAATAGTTTAGGAGCAACCTCCTATAACCATGGTGTTAGGTGGTAGTTATAAGTTTTAATCTATTAACATGAAGGGACTTTACAAGCTACTGTTGAGAAATGTAACTAGTTTCAGTCTTTTCGGTCTTCATAATTGTTGTACTCATTTCAATATGTATCCTACGTAACAAACAAGAAAAGAAGAAAGAAAAAATATTATGAAAGCATGGGTTTCATGTTCATTATTGATGGTCTTCTAGGTAAAAGCATGTTTTTCGTGCTTCTAGGGTTTGTTAGGTCTTAGGATTTATTGTCATGAGTCAATGGAGCCAACATCATGTTTATAAGACCCTTTCAAGCAATTTGTAATTGTAAAAAATAATTATTTTTGAGTCTAGAAATTACTAGAATCTCTGAGAGTACAAGTCGGCCTGAAGGAGGAAATTCAACCCCTTTAGACGACTATATAAAGAGGAGTTCAACTTCATTTGAAGATACACACACTCACAAGTTCGATCTACAAGAAAGAATTCAATCTACAACTAGGTAGTTGCAAGAAGGAGAGGGAAGGTGAAGATGAAGGAAGAAGGGAAAAATTTCTTGTTTTTAGAGCTCTATCTCTCTCACATGTGTGAAATTCTAAGGCTTTTGGGTTGCAAGAAGAGGTCAAAGTAACAGAGTTGAGTTGCAGTAGGACAAAGTGGAGAAATTGGTAGTTGGAAGGAAGGAAAATCTACCTAGACCTCACTGAACTTAGGAAGAGACGTCTTCCTCTTGGAAGGTCCCAAAAGGTCAAATTAGGGTTTCTTCAAGAGGTGCATGGCCGAAGTTGTAGGTATAGCAGCAATGTTGTAGCTAGCAGATCGAAGTTGCAGTTTGTAGCGGTTTGTGCAGATTCAAAAAGGACTTGAGGAAGGGCTAACTTGGTACTGGGAGGATGACTTGGTCTATGGATTGGGTCTTTGTATCTCATTTGAAGCAGATTTGAAGAGTTTTTGGGTTTCCCCTTGAAAGGGTTTTGCCTTGGCTGAAAGCCTACATTGGTGTCCTCTTTTCTTGTTATTGTTTGATGAAAAGATATAACCAAAGGAACACAAAGATAATTGAGATTCGCAAGCAAGTATCGAGGTCAAAGAAAATAAGTATAATAAGTTACCACTTTTACATTTTTCTAACATGGTTTCAAAGTGAAGGTGAGCAAGGAAGGTAGCCAGAAGGACACTAGTAAGAATTGTTGATCAAGGGATAGGAAGCTCTCAAGGCCTAAAAGAAGCACATTATCTCTTGAAGAGATATGGTTAAAGACTCATTGATATCAAATCTATTAATCTAGGGTTTCTAATACATCAATCTTGCAAGTAGGGTGTTGATCTCGCAAAGAAGAAGTCTACTTGCAAAGCATCGTTCTTGGAAGGAGACATCCTTCAAGAAAATCTCCTCAAGGCTCTTGAAGACATCAAGAAGGTTGGAGATGTTATTCAAGTAAGCAACACACTATCTCATAATGGCTAAATCTTCAAGTCATGTAGTTTCTTTTTGCAAGGAGAGAAATAAGCTCATTATGGCTTCAAACTATCTAGCATGGAAGAAAAGGATTAACTTGATACTCACAGAGAAAGATGTAATTGGATATGTTAATGGAGAAGTTATTGAACCTTAGAAAGATAAGACACAAGAACTAAAAAGGTACAAGAAAGGGGAATTAAGAGCTCAAAGGATCATAGTTGAATCAATTAAGGATTCTCCTGTTCCATCTGTTACAACTCTTAAGACTTCCAGGGCCATGTATGACAAACTAGTAAATTTGTACTCTGTAAGTACAACAGGTCAAAAGTTGTCATTATGGAACAAGCTATATAGACTGAAGAAATCAAAGGATGAGGATATGACATCTTTCCTCATGAGAGTCTCTTAGCTAAGAGACCCTTTACAAGGACTTGGGGAACTAACATTGATTCTGAAGTAACAATATGTGTTCTAAATGCATTACCACCAGAATGGAGCAAATTTGAAACAAGTGTTTAATCCAAGAAGGATTCAACTCCCTTTGATGAGTTGTGGGCACAATGCACACTGGAAGAATCGAGGATCAAATTCGAGGATGACATTGGATCAGATGAGCAGTCTTAAGCCTTTCGAGCTCGAGTGAAGAAGATGAAGAAGGGAAAGTTTGGAAAGTCCAAGAAGAAAGATATGTCCAAGGTTGTAATGTTCCAAACTTAAATAAATAGTGATATGCAAAGCAAAAACGATTTACAACACAAAAATTTTAAACAATCAGCAAATGCTCATAAAAACTCTAGAATTAAGAACCAACTGAGCCATTTTATTAATCAATGGAGCAAGTACAATAGTATGGAGGAATGCACTTGGGCCTGCCTCAATGGCAAGTGTGACAGAACCTAGGTGACGATACAATGATCTCAAATGCTGGAAATGACTGCTCTAATGCTTTGCGCTATCCAAAAAACTTCATTGCTGCCTGGAAAGAGACTGCAAGAAACTCCTCTGGTGCTCAAAAAATGATGAAACTTCAGCTAAAAAATCCTTGGCCAAAACCCACAAAAACCCAGAAATGGTTTGGCTTGATTTGGACTTCCCAAAATCGACCCCCAAAGGCACTATTTAGTCCCCACTAATTCCACAGTGTTTGCTGCAAAGATACAGCTTAAAACCCACCTTCGGTGCCCATAAAATTATGAAACTTTATATTTGGGATCCTTGTCAAAAACCCAGAAAAACCCAAAAAGGTTTCTGGTTGGTTTAGACTTCTGAAATTCGACCCCCTTGGAGCCCAACCTCAACTGCAATTGCAAAACTCGATCGGTTGGAAACTGCCTGTAAATCCTCCTGGAAATGCCCCCAAAGTGTTGGGCTGGCCCTTTCTATCTAATCCCTGACTTCCCGAGTGAGCTCTTGGCCTAAGGCACCTGCTCCTAAGCTCCACGAAAAACTGTTGAGTGGCCTCTGCGCTGTCCCCTAGCCCAACAATTCGAACTGTTGGAACTGGCTCTTCTGGCTATAAAACTCAGCAAGAATGCTGGTCTATTGCTGCTATCTCAACTCACTACCTCTCTGGCCAAAAATCTGATCTCTGCTGGCCTCTATCTCTCTCTCGGTATTCTCTGGCTGCCCAGAAATACACACTCCCTGCCTTGTGTTGGGTGGTGGAGCAATGTCACTACCTCGGAACTCCTGAAATTGTTGTAGAACTGCCTCTCTAGGGCAAGCATGGATGGTCCCCCGAAGTAGAGGTTAAATCTCCTGCTTGAGAGATTCGTGGCTAAACAGCCGGTTGACTAAGTTAAACAGAAGAGTAAACAGTGAAGTGATTTTGTTTGCAAGATGTATGAATGAATCCCAAAATGAGAGCTCCTCCCTCCTTATAACTCCTTGGGCCTCCCTTGCCTCATGTAGGCCCCTCCATCCACCTATTCGAATTTCCCTCCAAGCTATTCGAATGGGCCAATTCAAATCCCCATGTGGGTGGCCCCCCACATTCCACTAGCATCCAAATTAAGTCGAATTGCCTCCTAAGTCCCTAAATCGAAAATGATGGGTTCTCTTCCTTAGCCAATATTGTGCAAAATTGTGTAGCAGCACCTTGTTACAAATGTGTTTGATAAGAGACATGACAAAGGTGCAATGCTTCAAGTGCAATGAGTTTGGACACTATAAGAGGGTCTGTCCAAATCAACTGAACAATAAGAGAAATGATAGAAGTGAAGCTCATTAGTCGAAGCAGTGTGAGAACCTTAGAAGAATCCAAAGAAGGAAGAAGTGAAGGATTTTTACTAGTGAAAGAAGGTTCACTAACTTCTAGGTTCTCTATGAATGGGTTTCATGCTCATTATTTATGGTCTTCTAGGTAAAAGCATGTTCTTCGTGCTTCTAGGGTTTTTTAAGTCTTAGGATTTATTGTCATGAGTCAGCGGAGCCAACATCACGTTTATAATACCCTTCCGGGCAATTTGTAATTGTAAAAGAGAATTATTTTGAGTCTACAAAGTATTGGAATCTCTAAGAGTGCAAGCCGACACAAAGGAGGAAATTCGACCCCTTGAGAAGGCTATATAAAGAACAGTTCGACTTCAATTGAAGATACATTCTCAAGTTTGATCTACAAGAATGAATTTGATCTATAGCTGGGTAGCTTCAAGAAGGAGAGCGAAGGTCAAGAAGCAGGAATAAGGACAAAATTTCTTGGTTTTTGAGCTCTATCTCTCTTACACGTGCGAAATTCTAGGGTTTTTGGGTTGCAGGAAGAGGCAGAAGTTGCAGAGCCGAGTTGCAGTAGGACGAAGTGCACAAACTGGTAGTTGGAAGGAAGGAAACTCTATACCTCATTGATCTTAGGAAGAGCTGTCTTGCTCTTGGAAGCTCCTAGAAGAAGGTCAAATTAGGGTTTCTTCAGGCGTTGCAAGGTGGAAGTTGCAGGTTGAGTAATAGTGCATTAGCTGGTAGATCAAAGTTGTAGTGTGTAGCAGTTTGGTACGAATTCAAGAAGGACTTGAGGAAGGGCTGACTTGGTACTGGGAGAAGGACTTGGTCTAGGGATCGGGTCTTTGTATCTCATTTGAAGCAGATTCTGAGAAGAGAAGAGTTTCTGGGTTTTCCCCTTGGAGGGGTTTTTCCCTGGCTAAAAGCCTACATTTGTTTCTTGTTTTGTTTTTATTGTTTCTTAATATTCTTTGATGAAAATATCTAACTAAGAGAACACAAAGAAGATAATTAAGATTCATAAGCAAGTATTAAGGTCATAGAAAATAAGTATAATAAGTTGCCACTTTACTTTTCTCTAACACTGCCCCCTTCAAATGACACATTTCATCTCAAGTAGTATTGATTGGCATGATTATCTTGGTCTTTGAGTGATATATTGGATGGAAAGCCAAATTGAATGGCACCTTGGTTATCACATTGAAGTGATATATACTGCTCATGATGAAGTCAATTCTCTTCCAGAAGTGACTGCCATCATGCACCTATATGAGTTGGTTCTTGGTTGTTTTTGTACTATATATGCAGTGTCCAAATTTACTAGGTGTATCGTTGGAGTCAAAAAGGGGTTAATCGTATCCCCACCCTTTTTAATATCTATAGAGTGTTGAGAAATCTAGGGCATAACAATTAGGTGATTTCTCTTCTAATGATAACTACTTGTGAATGCCTTTTACTTCATTATATTACGATCTTCTCTTTAGTTAGATTATTATAGTGTTCTTCTTCATCAAACAACTACCAAAGCATAAACAATAAAGAGACAAGAGACACAAAATATAGGCGATCATCCAGGGCCAAAACCTCTCCCACTTGAGAGGAAAACCCAAACGAATTCTTCTTCTTATAAAGAGTTCGATTGACGAATACCAAGACCATGACCAAGACCCTTGACCACAACCCCTCCAGGATCAAGTCAATCTGATGAACCATTTTCTTGCACAAAGTCAACTTTAGTTAAACACACCTTCCAATGATGATGGCTTCTCCTTCGACCCCCTTTTTTAGGACCTGCAACCTTTTGTCTGCAATTTGATTTAACTGGAGAAACCCTAGATAATTCGTGTGGTCAAGATAATGGAGAAATTGGCTTCCTTTCTTCTTCGTTTGATAAGATATCTTTACTTCAACCACTCGACCTCCAATATGACTCCTCTATCAAAATTTAGTCTTCTATGGTGACTGTAATCTTAGCCGAGAAGTGTTCCCTAGTTGCAGATCATATGTGTGGAAAGGATGTCTCGAAATAGGCCCAAAACGATTCTATTTTTCGTTCTTCCTTTTTGTTGTTCCTTCACTATGGTACATGACTTTTTTTTGTTGCTAGATCCAACTTCTGTGATTGTTTCTATGTGTCCTTTGGGAGAGGCCGAGTCCTCCTTTATATAGGCGTTGCTGAGCTTCCAAAATAAGCGACATCTCTTGACAGGCTGACTTGACTTGTGGTTTGTATCCTTGATCTTGGAGGGGTTTCCTTTACAATTAAACTCATATTGACTCAAATAAATATGCAACATACCCAAGAAGGGTTATTCATACATGACAAAGATTCTTTTGACTCTATAAACTCAATGACATGTCCTAGAAGCTCTCAATGGGAGCTTGACCTAAAATAAATTTCCCTCGAGCATGAAACCCATGCCTCAAGAAACAATAATTCTAAATTTATTTTTCTCTTTTCATTGAATACATAAAATCAACATTCCATATGTCATTATGAAGACCGAACCTAGTTACATATTTCAACACTCCCTCTTAACTAGGGAAGTATTAATAATCTATACAAGGTATATGGACATTCTCAATATGAGGAATTCTCATAAGAGTCGTCAGATTGGTAACCCATCTGTATAGCATCATATCAACCAACATTGTAACATAGAAAGGCCTTGACTAATAGCTCTATCTCTTCACAAGATCAGAGCACAATGCTGGTGAGACCAATGATGTATAGACACCCTCATCGTTGTCTCTCTCGGAACATACCCCACTCGGGTTCTCAGGGTGTGTTCTCAGGGTGGGTTCTCAAGGTGCGTTCATTAAAGAATATCGGTCCTCTATGACTACTCTTATCTTGGATGCCCTAACTCATCCTCAAAGAGCATCGGATTCTAGATGTTTACCCAGTCGTTCATTCTTTCTTCCCAAGTGAAGAAAAGAATGATGTGTCTATCTCTCCCTCTTAATTAGGGAGGATATAGCTATTCCAATGAAGGAAGGTACCTAAGCTCCCTCTTAGCTTTAGGAATTTGCTTCCAAGTTTCAACCAAGTAAGAAACTTGTTTTCTAGGCTCCCTCTCAGCTAGGGACCTACAACTCCTTAGGTGGAGATGATGGGACAACCAACTGCTTGAAGAACTCCTCCTCACGATGTCATGAACATCTTTTCTTTATTCAAGAGTCTTCATGTTTTGGGACTTCTTCGTAGGGCACAAACCATCCATCACTTTCATCCATGAGTCAATCATGTCATTATTCCTTTCATCGAGAAGTGATCCAACAGTTCATATCTAGCCTTTCTTTGTGCCATGCTTCCTTCTTCATGCCATGTTTCCTTAAGGATCTTTCATCCTACTACATGGACATCATGGGTGGAAGATATCCATAGATCTTCCCTTGGCAGCTCTGCATAAGCCCATTGAGATATTATTGAAAAATGAAGGAATGAACATTAAGTCAAAACTACCTTTGTGATGTTCTTTCATCATGACATCTTCTAGTTCGCGTCAACATCCTGCATACATATTGACACATATCCAAAAGATATGTACTGTCAAGTGTCTCTTTTTTTTTTGGACTTCATCAAAGTGTTCATATCTTTCATGGAGATATCCTAGTCAAATTTCTCAGTCCTCGGATGTTGATTGCCTTTTTCATAGTTGAATATTTCATAATCTCTTCTTTTCTCTCGTCACACATTTCCTTCTAGGAACTTTCATTCATAGTTCCTCCAATTTGTCAACCACCTTATATTCCATATAATGACATATTATGTTGATTTCATCCAGACAATGTTGAAATTTGATGACTAAAAAAAGTTTCCTGCAATCCCAACTCGGTTTTAATTTTACCTTATCACTCCCATTCAGTTAAATGCCCTTTCCCATAAACATACATTCAACATATAGAATTCTGGAAATGAAATTTTCAGATTAAAACACATGGGACTGTCAACACATGTTGAAAATAAATATGGACATAAACAGATTAGCAACACACATAAAAATACACAAGTTTTTGGTCAACTTATACCCATGCAAAACCCCTTCAATCTTCTCTGAGGAAAACCTGTTAGAGAGCTATCCAAATTTATTTATCTTTCAAGTTCAGGAAAAATACATCTGTAGACAAAACAAAACAACAAAATACAACTTATCTCTTCAGCACAAAACTCCTTGAAAACCGTGCCCACTTTGCCTCGATTTCCGTACCCACTTGAAGTTGAAAATATGTACAATACAAATATGATTGTACGGACAATATTGTACGGATTTCGTACGAACAATACAGATTTCTGTACTGTTATACAGACGGTATGGTTTTTTCGTTCATTTTTTTTCAAAAACTTCTCTCGAACGGCGTGCAACTCACAACATTAATTGTTGTTCATGCTGGACCTTTTGTTGTCTTTTATGCTTTGATTTTCGTGCCCATCTTTGCCCAGAAATCACTCCTTTAACTTGCTGCAACAAATTTCTCTTTCAGAACTTTTCTCCATCTCTCAACCTCCTTTCTCCAATCTACTCATGAAGAATGAATGTAGTCTCTCTTTTCTTTTTCCCCTTTTGTTTCCCTAAATGACTTTTGGCCAACCCTAAGATCTAATGGCTCAGATTCATTTAGATCAAGGGATGAGAATAAATGTGCATTTAATTTTCACTTTCTATTTTTTAACTCACCCATTAAATAAAGTACCCACATTGTACTTTATGTCTAAAGTTACTTTTCACTTTATAATTTAACATTGACTTTACCACTTATAAAGTCACTTTCACTTTATGAAGTCACACTTAGGAAAATAATTATTTTGGACACTTTTCCCTTGGTAGAGACTAACACATGGGAAACCACTTGTCTAAGGTACTTTAAAAATCAACAGACAATGTGTGACCCATGCCTCCTTGCATCCTTTCAAAGGTGGAGATCCTTTCTTTTGATCATGCTCTCAAGATAGAGCATTTATCCATGCTATCTGCAAAGATATGACATGACTTTATAGTATCGAATACAAGCATACATACCTCATTTTCTTTTAGGTCATCTTAGACTTCCTTTCAACATATCCCTTGACTGAAATAACTTCAATTCCTTGATCTGCTTTAGCTCTATTGTGATCATACCATCATCCCATGAGTTCCCACAAGTTGGAATTCTTGATGAAACACTTTCTTCCATTTGATTGGTGAACCTTCTGATGAAGATTCCAATAAAGGATCTTGAGCATCCTCATCCAACAACTGTCTCCTTTTGATAGATGTATGATGAGCTTTGTACTAGATGACTTTTTCTTCTTTTTCCCAAAAGTACCACTTATGCTTGTCATGAGGTTACGTAGAGCTATATCCTTACATAGACTTCTATTTTAGCCATCTTTCATGCTTCTCTATGATGATATCAAGATCTCTTGCTTTTAATGCTTCTATGATGCCATGATGCATGCTATCATTTTACTTAGTGAATCATGATTAACCATATATTACAACAGAAAACTTGAGATCATGAACTTGAAAATAACTAGGTGAGGAAGACTATCTCAATCATAGTATATATCTTTTACTTCCACTTTCTTGGACTTCTTCTATTCAACTTCCTCCACTTCTTCGCTGATATGGGCTTCTTCTCTAACTCTTTTTTTATTGTCCTTCTTGAGCTTAGGACAATCTCTTTTGTAATGCCCGTATTCTTGACATCCATAGCATTGAATCTTAGCCATGTTCATTTTCTTTTTCTGAGGATCAAATTTCCCATATTTTACTCTTCTCCTTGTCATAGCAACATATACTTGATTTTGATCACCTGATCCCACATCAGTTTTAGCCTGCAATTTGGTTTCTTCAATCTCGCATAGTGAACATAGATCCTAGAATGGAGCAACTTCTTTCTTCCCATAAATACTTGAAGTAAAGTTACCCCATTCCTCTGGTAGTGCATTTAGTACTATAGTGGTCATCTCCTTGTTAGACATTACTTCTCCCAGATCTTGAATTTGATCCCTTATTTCGGATATCCTCATAAAGTATGAGGCTATCCCTTCTTTTGATATCTTTAGCTTGTAGAATTCTTGCCTTAGAGAGATGACTTCTCTTGTAGTGATTATAGAAAATAACTCTGCCAATTTGTCATATATTTCTTTTGAGGTGTCGAGTTTGGATACATATGGAATGAGGGGATCCTTGATGGATTCTATAAGAATCCTTTGAGCCCTCACTTTCCCTTTCATAAACTTTGCAAGTGTTTGAACATCTTCTTTCGTTGGTTTAGTGATAGATCCTTTGACATGATCCATAACCTCATTTTCAATGAGATTCAGATTTGTCCTCTTCTTCCATGCAAGATAGTTTGAAGCCCCAACCAATTTGTTGCTTTCCTTGCAAAAAGACATTTTGATAGATTTAGACATAAATATACTTGTGAAAAATGCTTCTCTATAGATGATAGAGAACTTTTTCTTGATGAAGAAAGATCTCTTCAAGAGTGATCCTTGACTTCACAAAGAAGGAGATCACTTTAGATCCTTTGATGGAGATGTCCTTGTTGATTATGATCAATGATGACTTCTTGATGCTTCTTGGATGATCTTCGAGAGAAAATTGCCTTTAGAACTTCTAAAGATGATGGCAACATCCTTGATCTTGCTTCTCTAGTAAGAAACTTGATGTATAAGTCCTTCAACTTGAGTAGCGTCTTTGTGGTCTCTTGAGATGACTTGAGGATTCCAAGACTCCTTGATGGTGCAGACTTTCTTTTTCGATCTAGGGTTTTGATACTTCTTTGTAGATCTTGACTTCAAGATGATCCTCTTATATTTACTTTGATGTCTTTCTCGAGATTTGATCCTTGTGTGTCCCTTGATAAGATGCAACAATGGTATGTTCTATGCTTTAGCACAATTTACTTCAATGTTCTTTATCAATCCAATGACAATTTCCAATTATATCTAGTAGCAATCACATTAAATTAAACACATTGATAGGTAATGCAAATAGAACATAAAAACATGTGCATAAGAGAAGCCAAGACAAGAGGACACAAGATATGGCAGATGCCAGTGAAAAACCCTAATGTGGGGAACCCTTTGATCAAATATTCTTATTATTATTCAATAGTTCAGTAGAGAAAGAGAGTACAAATATCAAATTAACTTGCCCAAAACAATCCTATCAAATCAGTAGTCAACATTAGTCAATTGCATCCCTAACTAGGAAGTCAACACTGGTCAAAGCAACACCAAAATGTCCTCCAAGCAGCTCAGTCAATAATAGTCCAATTTGGCCTTCCAACAGGGTCAAAGTAAGCCCAAAACAGTTTGGTCATCCTAGTTAAAGGAGAGAGAGAAAACACTGTTGCAATTTATGCGGTCAAATTTGAAGTCAACCCTAGTCAAACCGTCCCAATCAACTTGATTTTTGTGCCAATGAATGTGACCTCCAAAAATTGAAATTCTGCCCTCCAGATTGTAGTCAACGAAGGTAACAATCCCAGAATTCATCCTGTTGCCACACGTACGAAGTAGAGAGAAGTTGCCTCCAAGCTGTACAGACCAATCAAGAGAGGAGAGAGAGATATGTGATGAGATGACTGATGTCCATATGAGGAGAGAGGTCACTCCTATTTATTCACTTCGTTGAGGGTGACGAGACACATCTTTTGGGCTTCATGAGCCTACATTTGACTAAGGCCGACCTTGACAATTTGTACATGAGAGAGAATAAATTCAAAATTTCATTTTTGCTTGTCAAAATGAGATGATATTTATACCAAAATTGGACCTCTCGAACAGAGGAATCCAATGCAATAATCATTTCCATCGTATGAGATGTCCTAAGGTGGAATTTGGCCCTAGTTGCCAATTTTAACACTCTCTCTCAATTAGGGAGAATTCCACCTGCCAATCCATTTGTCATCATGCCATCCTGTACCATCCCTGTCATCACTGCCTTGCTCTGCTCTGCTTTGTTGAACCATGAAGTAATATTGAAGAAGAAGTGATCGAGAGTGAGTCCTAAAATTATACCACTCTTCACTGACAAAAGTTAGCCCTTGATCCCAGATCAAGTTTTAGAACACCAGGCATCCTAGTCATAGGGAGTACGATAGTACACGATGCGTCCATCGGTAGTGCTATTGTCCCTAACCATCTTTTCCCAACTAATTGGCCAGATGAGAGGTACTTCCCATGAGTCATAGACTCCATGGGTAGGATGTGTGCTGGGGCATCAACAAGAGAAGGTGAACCACTCATCCTGTGCATATGTCAATCGTAGGGGAAGGTGAAGCATTCACCCTACATACATGTGTCCTGGTAGGGGAAGGTGAACCACTCACCCTACATACACGTGTCCTGGTAGGGGAAGGTGAAGCACTCACCTTACACACATGTCAATCATCACGAGGTATCATAGGGGAAGGTGAACCACTCAGCCTGTACATAGCGCACCACTAGGGGAAGGTGAACCACTCACCCTATGGTCACTCATAGCTCTAAGAAGTACCCCAAGCCCCCAGGAGTTCCCAGAGCTCAATGTCCAACTCATACGGAACCCTCATAGGAGGGTCGTTCCACGACTTCAAGTCTTTCTCGGAAGGTTAAAAATTTGACCTTCCCCAAAGGCTTCGTGAGAATGTCTGCGACTTGCTCATCTGTCCTGATGTTTTGGAGCCTTATTACTATCCGTTGTACCATATCCCAGATAAAGTGGTACTTGATATCAATGTGCTTGAAGCGGTCGTGGAACACATGATTTTCTGATAGGTGAATTCCACTCTGATTTTTGTAGAAGATCGTCGTTGTATGTAGGACGTGCTCAAATAGCTCACTAAAGAGCTTCCTCAACCAAACAACTTCACAACAGGCCATACTTGCAGCAATGTATTCGGTCTCGGCGGTGCTTAAAGCAACCGATTTCTGCTTCCGGCTCATCCATGATATTGAAGTAGACCCCAAAGAGAAGCAACACATAGACGTGCTCTTACGATCCACCAAACTACCAACCCAATTAGCATCTGAATATCCATGTAGCCTCAAGTTCCCGACAATGTATCTCAACCAGTGGATTATGCCTTGAATATATCTCAAGAGATTCTTAGCAGCAATCCAATGAATGCGATGAGGCTCAACAATAAACTGACTCAATGTGTTCACAGCAAAGCATATCTTAGGACGAGAGTTGACCAAGAACATTAGGCCCCCCACAAGTTGACAATAATCGAAAGGGTTCGCTAATTCAGGCCCAGCAACACTTCCACATAGCTTCTTAAAGTTGAGTTCCATCGGAGTAATCACATACTTGCAATCCACCATCCCACATCTCTCAAGTAGCTTCATAACGTATTTTCCTTGAGAAAGGAAAACCTCAATTGGCTTTTGCCAGACCTCCAACCCTAGGAAGTAATGCATCAGTCCTAGGCCGTTCATCTTGAATTTTAGAAGCCAACTCCCTCTTTCATTGATGAATGAGAGGGTCATCACCTGTCAAAAAGAGATCATCCACATAAAGGACTAGAATGAGGGGCTTTTCCTTTCCAACCTTGAAGTATAGGTTGGGGCCAACATCGCTCCTTGTAAATCCCGGCTTCATAAGATAGCTATCAATCCTCTCATACCAAGCCCTATCGACTTGCTTCAACCCGTAGAGGGCTTTCTTCAACTTGCATACATGTGTCTCACGATCTTGAACTTCGAACCCCTCGGGATGTTCCACATAGACTTCCTCTTTAGGCGAGCCATGCAAGAAGGAAATTTTGACATCCATCTAGTGTAGGCTTCATCCTTGCGAAGTAGCAAGGGCTATGATCGAACGGATGGTGGTATATTGGGCAACCGGTGCAAATATCTCATCATAGTCTACTCCTTCCTTTTGAGAGAAGCCTCGAGCAATGAATCTAGTCTTGAACTTTTCAGCACTCCCATCTGCTCCATGTTTGATCTTGTAGAGACATTTTGAAGTGATCACTGACTTGTCCTTGGGTCTAGCAACCACATCCCATACATCATTCTTCATGATCGACTCATACTCCTCGTTCATCACATCCTTCCAAACTTGGTGTTTCACGACTTCTGCGAATGTGCAAGGTTCAGATTGTACAATGGTACTCATGGTAGCTAAGTACCCTTGGTACCTATTCGGCTTCATGCTTTCACGAAATGTCCCCCTCGGTGCAATATGTTTCTCAACATTTTCAAGAGTATCTTTGAGCCACAAAGGTCTTTTTCTTGAAGTAGTGGGCTCACTAGGACGTGGATCAATGGGATCCATCGTACCTTCCACACCGGGCAATTAGTTCATCAGACAGAGGTTCATCCTGCTTTTTTGCATCAACGTCATCATTGTCCTTCCTAGGGATAGGAAGATCTCAGACTTTTCTAAGAGAAGAATCTTCATCGAAAGTGACATCATGACTTAATTCAACTTCCCTTTGACTAAGCACATAGATTCTATATGCCTTTGAAGTTTCATTGTAGCCCACAAATGTTCCTTTCTTCCCACATGCATCTAGTTTATTTCTTTTATTTTTCGACTCATGAAAATATACGAGACAACCAAAAATTCTAAAATGAGAAACATTAGGTTTCTTACTGGTGAAAGCTTTTTTGGGTGTCTTGAAGTCCAAAACTTGATGTGGGCATCGTTTCGAACATACACAGCGGCGTTGACAACTTCTCCCCATAAGAACTTTAGAAGACTTTGATGATGAAGCATATCATAGTTGGCTTCTATGATAGTTCGATATGTCCTTTCGACAACACCATTTTGTTCAAGAGTATATGCAATAGTGGTCTCCCTCTTAATGGCAATTCATTTGACTCATATTCAGGTCCATTATCGGTCCTCAATATTTTGATCTTCTTCCTTGTTTGATTCTCGACCAAGGCTTTGAAAGAGCGGAACCATTTGAACACTTCACCCTTCTTCCTTAAGAAATAGATCCATGGTTTGCGAGAGAAGTCATCCACAAAATTAGCTTAGTACAAATATCCACCCAAAGGTGTCACAAGCAACATACTTGATAGATCAGAATGGACCATTTGAAGATTATCAGTGGCTTGAGTTTCCTACTGGTTCTATTAATTAACAAGTTATTTACCATGTAAATACTAAAAATAAATACAAGTATAGTCTCAACACATACAGATCATCAATTGAAGGAAAAATAAGCACACAAGTGACATCATTATTTTTGGACTAATGTCCACGGAAAAACCCAATGCGGGAAAATTGGTGCAGCGATCTGAGGGTTTTATTATCAAGTAGTTTCATAATACAATCTGGGTGCCATAAATAGCTCACCCAACAGAGAATGCCCTCTGCAGTAGTACCTCTCACTCGGAGACAGATATCAACCCCAATATGCCCCACGAAATCTCCTAGGGTCTGCGTCAGCCACTCTGGCCCAGCATCTCTTGGCTCTGCATTAGCCTCTCTAGGCTTTGCGTCAGCCTTTGGAGCCTCTGCGTCTCCCACGCTGCCCCTCCTTAGGCTCTACACAGCACCTGGCTACCTTTGCGTGGCCTTTGGCTGCTTCTGCGTGGCCTCTAGTAGGCTCTGTGTCAACCCTCTCACGGCTCTGCACTCTCTCTGGTACTGACTCTGCCTCTTTGGTATGTATTCACTGCCCCTTGTTGTTGATCGCTGATTCTATCTCTCTTAGCAAACCCCGCTCTAGAGAATAGAATGATTGATCACTCTGGTGTGTTCTCCAAGTGACCCTTAAGCCTCCTCTTATACTTTTCTCGTTGACAATTCAACGACCGAGATTAAGTCCCTAATCAATGGTTAAGATTAGATCTGGCTTGATCCACAACTTTTGGACCATTCTAACTCAGTTTTATATTAATTCACATTAATATTTTATTTTCCCTGAGTTTAGACTTAGGGACTTCATTAAAAATATTAATTATTTTAATATCTCCCAAACTGGTTAGATTCTGCCCAAACCATTTATAGGTATTGGAGATCTCATGTGCTTTAGCCTCTCCACCAATTTTCGTGGCTAGAGCACATCTGACGCTACCCCAAATCAACAATATCACCTCAAATTCTGCGCTGCCCCTCCTTGGTTTTTGGGCTTGTAAGAACAGTAATAAATGCACTGGCCCTCCTTGAAACTCGCACTGGAAATGAGTGTTGTAGCAGCCTCCTCTTCCTCGTTTTCCGTGTTGCTCTACAGGACTAGGAACTCAGGTCTATTGGTCTTCTCTTCATTGCTGTATTAACTCATTCTCTCCACCTGCAAATGGCTATCACAACCCCTTTCTCCTTCAGCAAAATCACTGCTGTAGGTTCTCTTCTTTGGCTATCTCGACCCATTTTCCCTTCAGCAAAATCACTACTGTAGGTTCTCTTCTTTGGCTATCTCGGCCCTTTTTCCTTGAGCAAAATAATTGTTGTAGGTTCTCTTCTTTGGCTATCTCAGCCTCCTCTTCTCCAACCTTGCAATTGAAGAATGAATGAGCTCTCCTTGCCCTTTTCCCTTTTTAGTCTCTCATAATGAGGTGAAGCCCTAACCCTATGATCAAGGGTTGAGATTAGATCTTAGCTCTCCTTGATCAAGGGTGGAGATTTAATCTCCCATTGACCCCCCTTTCATGTCCCCCCTTCATTAAGAGCCTCCTTAGTCACTTTAATGTTGCTTTTCTACCTTGTACCTTCTTCCCTTTTCCATTTTTGTTTTGTACCTTGTACCTTTCTGTACCTTGTATCTTTTGCTTCTAGAAGGTTGGAGAGGGATCCATTAAGTCTTTAAAAGAGGGGGAAAGCAAGTCATTTGGGCATCTTGGATTTGGAGATTTTCTTGTGGAGAGTTTCTGGGAGCTTAGGTTTCAGGATCGGAGTTTCTTGGTGTGTTGGACGAAACCCCAACTCATTGTTGTGGATATTTCATTCAGGGATCTCATTGGGTTTTATCAGCATCAGTTAGTGAGCAGATCTGGAGCAGATTTATGGATTGAAGTGGGCATCACTCATATATCCAATTTGGGCATCATTTTCGGTTGCAGTTTTGGAGGCTAGGATTGGTATTGCAACAACTATTTGGAGGCCATCTTAGATATTTTCCAGCTCAGCGATTGGTAGTTGTATTGGCATGTAATATGTTCTCATTAATATAATAAGGCTTAGTTTGGTGTTATTCTTCCCATGTATTTTGAGTTGTAGACTTTGCGGGGTTTTCATGTTGTAAAAGTTATTTGTTTCTGAGAATTTTTTCCATGACAATCACATCAGAACTCATTTCATTGTGTTTGTCGATAATTTCATGGTGTAAGTTATGCAATTCCATTGGTTTTTAATAAAGGAATTTATGGTGAAATTTTTTGAAGTAAAATTTCGCACGTCTTGGTCAAATTTTTATTTGGGGATATTACAGTGGTATTAGCGCTGGTTTTCGTGCCAGCTTGAGGGTTTATTGCAGATCGGGCCAAGTTTTCCATATTGCTTAAAATTCGTTGTCATGCCAGAAGACCAAATTCCGAATTGAGTTCTCGAAGAGCATTCGTTGCAAAATATTTTAATGGTCAAATTTTGAAGGTCAAAGAGGTTAGAACTACATCCAAACTGTGTCAAATTATTGAAGCAACGTCCAATGATACATTCGCTTCCTTGCAGGGATCAAAGATAATTTAAGGAGGTTGAGTCTATCGCCGTGATAGGAGCCGTTCTTGGTTTTTTGCCTAGCCGAGATTGTGGGAACGAGTTTGCAATGATGTGTGTGTTATTCAAGGGTTAAGTACACTTGTGGCACGACACTACCGTTGGAGTTGATCCATCCAAAGTGATTTGCTAAGGGGCCGAATTCATATTGCAAAATGGCAATATTGACGAACGCAAATTTGCAGTTGATTGCCAATTTGTTAAAGAGTGAATGAATGGCCAAGTGAAACATAAAGTATTTGACATGTCACATTCTCCTGTCACTGAGGAGAAGCGAATGTTGTTGGCGGATCACGTGTTTTGCTGAGTTTAAAAGTAGGATTGTGGCCATGGGCACGATCTCTTTATTTACCACACCGGATCACTATAAAGGAAGAAGCAGACTGTGTTATGCCATTGTTGAAGCTTGCCAACTGGATCAATAATAGATAGGGCAAGCTGATATGATAACGATCGAGGGCTGAATTGCATGTAGCAAATCAACTATCTTGGAGTCGAGGATTATCAGACTTAAAGAAAGAACGAAGTCACCTGGGGCAATATCAGTTGTTTTGGGTTGATTATTGAAGGGTCACTGTACCATTATACGTGGAAGGGAAATCGAGTTAAATCTTGGGTGCCATTACAATTGTTGGAGGGGTCGTACCATTGTTTTAAGATCTGGCTGGCTCGGATCCAACTCGGCCGAGTTGATCTGAGCCAAAAAAAAAAATTCTAACTCAGCAGAAAAACTAGTTCGGGAGGCTGAGTCATGACTGACTCAGTCAACCCAGCCGTTTCCGCATCTACTCGGCCGAGTCATTAAATCCGGCCAATCACCCAAAAAAAACAATGTTTTTTCTAATTTTTTAAAACTTTTTAACATTTAGCTCATTGTTGGGGACTCCAAAGTGTTTCCTATATTGGTTAAGTGCTATTTGGGGTCCATTCCCCTCTCCCAAACCCTATTTAACCCACTCAAATGCTCTCATTCTCTCACAACCATCTCATGCATTTGAGTGAGAACTTTAGTGAGAGTTAGTGAGCAGTTCTTGAGTTTGTTTTTGGAGCAGCAGTGAGGAGTCTTGGGCAAGCATTGTAGCTGGAGTGAAGAGCTTATTGGGCAGCCGTTTGGAGCAGCATTGACGAGTTGATTCTTGGAGCAAGCTTGAGGAGGCAGTTTGTGCCTGGAGATATTTTTTTCACTTCTACAAATCTGTTTTTGCTTATTAAATTTTAGGTGCATATCTAGAAAGCCTAGAGAGTGTTTTTTGTGAAAGAAATGAACATTGAATCAATGTTTTTTTTTTCATTTTCAGATTGTTTGCTTTCGTTTCCTAGTCAAAAAATGACACCAAGAACGAGAGATATTGCTTGGGCATATGTTGAAATGGTTGATAGTCAAATGCATTGCAACTTTTGCCAAAGGAAAATTAAGGAAGGTCCTGGGGGCATTAATAGGCTGAAACAACACTTGGCAGGGATTAGAGGCCAAATTACTCCATGTACCTCACCAGAAATTGGGGAGATTAGGAAGAAATTGTTAGCCAACTTTGAGAAGTTTAAAGAAGATAAGGCTAGGGAAAGAGAGTTAGAGGCTAAAATTGGGAGGAAGAGGGAGATACAAAAAATGATGGCTACCAACCCCCATTATGATTTTGAGGGTTCTTCCTCTATCCCTCATACTGATGCATCCAACCCTTTCCGATATGTTCCTCCCTCTTTTGGTTCTGTTCAAGATAAGGGAAAGGGTAGAATGAAAAAGGGTGATATGACTATCAAAAGTTATTTCACTCCCTCCTCTCCATCAGATGCACATGGTCCTCAAGCTAGTAAAAGTTAGATACAGCCCACTTTAGATGACCATTGGAAGAAAGAATTGAGGAAGACCTCTTGTGATTACATAGCTAGATGGTGATGTTGATATCCCCTTCAATGCTTCCCGTTCACCATATTATGAGCCTATGTTTGATGCCATACATGTTGCTGGAAAAGGCTTCAAAGGCCCTACTATACATGAGCTAAGGGGGTATCATTTGTAGAAAGAAATTGACTCCATTAATGAGTATTTGAAAGATTTCAAGGACTCATGGGCAAGAACAGGATGTACCATCTTGTCAGATAGATGGACTGATCAAAGAAACTGTACCATCATAAACTTTCTTGTCTTCTGCCCACGGGGAACCATGTTTTTAAAATCAGTTGATGCATCTGATAAGGTAAAAGATGGGCAATTGTTGTTTCAGCTATTGGATGAGGTTGTTGAGGAGGTGGGGGTGGCTAATCTTGTTCAAGTCAACACAGATAATGCCTCTAACTATGTTCTTGCTGGTAAACTGGTAGAGGAAAAACACAAGACCATCTTTTGGACCCCGTGTGCTGCACATTGCATAGACCTCATGCTTGAGGATATTGGAAAAATAGATTGGGTCAAAAACACTGTAGATCATGCCAAAAGCATAACAAAATTTATCTACAATCATTCATTGATTTTGAGCCTCATGAGGAAACACACTGGGGGCAGGGATTTTATTAGGCCGGCCATCACTAGATTTGCTACTCATTTTTTGACATTGCAATCTATGCTTTCCAAAAACAGAAACTTGCAAAAGATGTTTTCCAGTGATGAATGGAATTAAACCAATTGGTCTAACAAACTGGAAGGCAAAGAATTGAAAAAGAAATTTAATGAAGAAACTTTTTGGAGAAAGGCAGCTGAGATTGTGAAGTTTGCTGAGCCACTGGTTAAGGTGTTGCGGTTGGTGGATGGGGAAAGGTTGGCTATGGGCTTCATTTATGAGGCTATGGATCAAGAAAAGGAGGAAATAAAAAGGGCATACAAGAATAGAGTGGCTAAGTATGGGCCCATTTGGGAAATCATTGATGAAAGATGGAACAATCAACTCCATCATCCTATACATGCAGCTGGGTATTTTTTGAACCCATGGTATCATTATAAAGCTAAGGAGTCAGGAGCTTTGAGGGTGGAGGTCAGAGATGGACTGATTGACTGCATTGATTTCATGATCCTGTTAGATTCTAATCAGATCGAGATACACCGAAAGGTCACGACTTTCAGCAATGCCTTGGGTACCTTTGGGAAGAACCTAGCAAAGATTGCAAAAGAAGCAGATGAGCTAGGTAAACAAAAATTTCAATTTTCAAATTCTTAATAGTTTTACTTTTTTATTTTTTTTTATTTTGTTAAATCGTTTATAATTTGGAAGTTGGATATAATTTGTAATTTTGTTGAGCTAACTCATTACACTCCTATGTTTTTTGCAGCACAGTGGTGGGAGGCTTTTGGTGGCCATTGTCTTGAATGCAGAAGTTTGCAATTCGTATTTTGAGTCAAACTTGCAGAGCTACTGGGTGTGAGCGCAATTGTTCTATCTTTGAGAGGATTCACACAAAGAAGAGAAACCGTTTGGATCAAAAACGGTTAAATGATCTAGTCTATGTCCAATAC
>APFE031261968.1:75481-144022 GCA_000404065.3 Pinus taeda
AAACAATCTGTAGTGGCACTATCAACTACAGAGGAAGAATACATGGCAGCCACTCATGCAAGCAAGGAAGTAGTTTGGTTGCAGAGATTGTGTTCAAGTATGGGGTTAGTATAGGGAGCTATAGGATAGACTGTGACAGCCAAAGTGCAATTTTCTTGGCAAAGAACCCTGCTTATCATTCAAAGACAAAGCACATTGATGTTCAGTATCACTTTGTGAGGGATATGATAGAAGACAAAAAGGTGTTGCTGGTAAAGGTGGACACTTTGAAGAATACTGCAGATGCCTTGACAAAATCTGTGAGCTCTGAGAAGTTCTCTTGGTGTAGAGAAACAATGGGTATTTCAGGGCTGGAAAAATGACTAAGCTCTCCTGTGGCCCCCTGTGGAAAGAAAACAACAAGTGGGAGATTGTTGGGTTGTGTTATATTCTTTCCACATAGTTAACAAGGTGTTTGAGGGGTACCCGTAACCCCACTTTATGGGGTCCGGGGCAGCACCCCGGAAAATTTTGGTTTTGGACCCTATGTTAAGTTGGGCGGACCCACCTATGGTTTTGTGCATGATTTTCGCACAATTCAAGGTCCCATTAGGTCTTTAGGTTTCAGTTTTTCAAGGTCCAATAAAACATCATTTCACTGCATAAGGTCAACAAAAGTATGAGAGTGAACAAAATAATATCCCTTTTCAGTTAAAAAGGATTTGAAAGCATGTAACCATGGTTTCCAAAGCTCTAATTTTGATTTCAAGTAAGAATTTTATTCCAGTTTGTAATTTTATTTCAAAAACAGAGATGTAATCCTATTTTTATATTATGTAATTTTATGTCATTATATGTAATAAGTAACTTTTCCCAAGTTGTCAACTCAGTTCCAAAATGCTAAAGGACCAAAAGACAAAGGTCAAAGTATTCCCAATGTATATCAAATGATCAACTTGTCAAAGAAAAGTCAAGTGTAAAGGTATAGGTTCCAAGAGTAAAGTGAATGATAAAAGGAAGAAAGTGTGTCCTAAGGCCCAAAACATCAATTTCATGAAGTATAAAAGCCACCAAGACATCAAAAGAAAATCCATTTTCACTCTCAAAGGTTGAGCTCACACTCCCTTGGCTCAAAAAGTCAATTTTGCAAGTACAAAAGAGAACATTTTCTTGGTGTTGCACTTAGGAAGAAGGTGTTGCGCTTAGAGCTTTGGGCACTGCGTTTTTTAACGTAGGCATTGTGCTTCTGGGTAAGGCACTACGCTTTTGCCCAGTGAGCCTTCAAAGCACCAAAACACCTCCAAATCCTCTCAAAATCTCAACAAGTGTTTATTTCCTCCTCTACTAAGTAAGTAATCCCATTTTCCACCCATTTTCACTTCCAAACAACATTTCTTTTTAGTGTTTTGATGCCTAAGAAAAATTGGCCCTTGGGCAAGGGACAAAACCCTAAATTCATCCCTATACTAAAATTTTCTACCCATAGACCCTACAATACCTCCCTACATCACTATTAAACCCATCCCTACCCTTACATTATCATTTCCTAGTCCCTAAACACATTTCCCATAAAACCCTAAGACCTAGGTTTCTAAAATCCCTAGGCAGCATCTACCATAAACCTGTAAATTAATTTTCTTTCCCAAATCCCTTCATATTTTCACCTCCTATCACCTCCCATGGTTCCATAATCCACCACCTCATCTCCCCAAATTTTTATAGCCCTATTCCTATTCCCTAGACCTATTTCCACTTCCCATTCCCACCTACCTTATCACTAAGTCTCTTAAACAAACGCTATGGAGGAAGACAAAGACTATGTGGAAGAGGAGGATACACAAGAAGAAGAGGACAAAGAATAGAGGAGGCCACACAAAGGAGGCAGAATCCTAAGGCTGGAGCCCACTAACACAAATGAACTTATGGCTTCATCAATGGTAGTCTCATGTTTTCAGTATGTGGGTTGCCTTGATTTTTGCAAAATGATTGAAAGAGCTCAGCATCACCATATTTTGACCAAACTCATTGCATCAAACCTTAAAGATAATCAAGTAACCCTAGTAGGAGTGACCTTCACTTTGTCTACTTCTATCATTTTTGCTGCCACATGGATTCCAAACATGGGTGAGAGGTGGTTTAAATCAAAGGATTTGGAGGATTAGTATTATGAACCATTCATCAAACCATTGTACAGAAATGAGAGGAGGAGGGTGTTCCCTTTCAACTACCTTATTAATAGGTATTCCCTCGTTATGAAAATCATCATGAAGTACTTCCCTTGTGAAGGTAGGTTCTCTAAGCTCTACACCTACCATATCAGACTACTTATGCACTTCACAAGGGTCAAATTCCTCAATATCCCATACTATCTGTTCAAAAGTATAGATAAAATGGCCTCCATTGTGCAGAAGAGAGATTATGACCAGGAGATGAATAGCCTTTTCCATCACTCATTGATCAATATCATTGTCCTTCATCACCTTGATCAGTTGCATATTTCATGGGACAATTTCATTACCAATGACATTTTCACTGCTACACAAGCTCCACATGTTGAAGGTATGCCTTCTTCATCTCATCCCATTGATCATCACGTTGAATCCATACCTCCTCCATCTCAGCCCACTACTTCTATTCCTCCATCTAATCAGCAAACCTCAGTATCACTGCCATCATCACCATTTCATGATCATGTAGGTCCACCTAGCAGAGTTGAGTTCATCAGGCCTAAGAGCACAGATGTGAGCACATTGGCACATACTTATAGGAGATGCCATAGGCAGGTGTTTGCCCAAAAATTGTGGGAGGGACCTTGCTTTCTTCATCAACAAAGCAGGTACACAAAGGTAAAGAAAATATGACAGAGGTAGAGATCCAGCAGCAGCAATAGGACCTCCATGAGACAGAACATGATTTTGACTTGGTTGACATAGGTGAACATGATGACAGTGAGAGCATAGGCATTGTCATGAAAGAACAGTATACACTCATCAGGGAGCTCTAGATCAACTTGCAGAGGGAAAAATACATCATCTCATATTATGAGCAGGAAAATAAGCAGCTTGAGGCCAAACATGAGGTCATGGAGATTAAGCTCATCAAGGCAGAGACAGAAGCAATGAAAGTCAAAGCATTGCTAGAAGAGGTCTATGACAGGTATGGTGAGCCTAAAGAAGAGTAATAAACTAGAAAAATACCTATAACTATAGGGTTGAAAAGAGCTCTAGAACTAGAGAAGAAAAAAGGAAGCTGAGCTTTCTAATGAGCTCACATTAAATAAGCAATTTGCCATCTTGGTCAATGAAAATCAGGATCATTGGCTTGATAAGGTCAATCAGCATCTAGAGAAGCTCCTAAACAAATCGAACCAGCAAAATGAAATTCAGAAGAAGATGGAAAAACACAGAGAAAGGATTTGCTTAGGCAAAACTCAAAGGTACAAAGGAAAAAATTGAAGCCCTAAACAAGCAAAAGGAGGAAGATAAACTTGAAATCCTTGTTGGAGCATCACTCATGGCCTAGCACACCTCATCAACATTCCTCAGGCTAAATTTTGAGCAATTTTGGAGTTTTGTGCATTTTTGGCAATTTGTGCATTAGTCACACTACCAAAAGCGCAACGCCTTCCTAGGGACCTCCAAATGAAAAATGGCCACCACCATTGGATTCAAAAGGCTAAATACAGTCAGGAAAACTAGTGTGGTACACAATAGGTAATGTAAGACATAGATGAAGCTCGATGCATGAGGAAGCGCAACGGAAGGTAATACTATGACGGTCGGTTGGACTGGCTGGGTCCATTGTGGTAAGTTGACGGTGGCAGTGAATTCATGAGAAAGGTAACAAAAAAGGTAAATTAAATGGATATGAGCCGTCAAATGCCTTAGCTATGTCGGGAACGACTATTCTTAATGTTGCGCATGTGTTGCATGAATAAAGGATGTTCTCTTAAACCTTTACCTTGATATCTGGTAACTATGTTATGATCATGATTATGCTGATGTTTATATATGTATACATGTAGGTGTGTATGTATGTCATGTTTGACAAGGTTGTCATGGATCGTGATTATTAACGCTAACATTTATGTGTATACATATGTATGTATGCATATCTTTATCTAACAAGATCATGATTTTTTATGCTAATGTTTACCTATATGTATGTATGTATCCATGTATCTATGTCACTGTCTAACAGATCATCAAGAATTGTTCTTGTGGAAAAATGGTTGCCTATGCAGGCGAATGGCATGAAGAAGTTCCTGGCTATGAGGAATCAAGTGGGAAGAGTAGTCATGAAAAATATATGATTTCATTATCATGTGAATATGAATTTATATGCTTGTATTATACCTATTTTTATGTTATGATACGTAACGTTGAAGGATACATCAGCAAAATGAAAACATTATGGTCCGCGGCATGCTAAGACAAGCATGGATAAGACACTAGAATCAGGGTTGCTTGGTAGAGTCAATTTGGTTTTGGATGTGTGGTACTACTATTGTGCATATGTTGTATATGTTGTACATGTTGTGTTTGTGATGTTGTGTGCATGTGGTATGGTCTACATTTAGTGTTTGTACATGTTGTTTATCCAATGTTATGTACAGGGTGTTAGTACAAATAGTGTTGTGTGAATGCTGCATATTCAGTGTTGGGTATAGATGGTGCTATGTAAATGTTGGATATACAGTGTTATGTATATATTGTACTATGTGCATGATGGATATGCTATGTTGTATGCATATGGTGCTCTGCGCATGTGGGATATGCGAGGTTGTGTACAGATGATGCTATGTACATGTTGGATATGCAGTGCTATGTACATGTGGTGTTGCATGCATTTTGTACATGTGGTGATATGTACATATGGTGTGGTGTGCATGTGGTGTTGTGTACATGTTGTACAAGTGGCGTTGTGTGCAGGTGGTGTTGTGTACATGTTGTGCATGTGGTGTTGTGTACATGTGGTGTCGCGTACATGTCATGTGTGTGGTATTATGTACATGTGATATTGTGTACACGTTCTACAGTGGTGTAATGTACATATGGCCTTGTGCAGGCAGTATCGTGTACATGTGATGTTACGCACACGTTATGCAGGTGGTGCTTGGTGCATGTGGTACTGGTATACATGTGGGATGGAGTGCATGTTGTACATGTTGTGTTGCGGGAATGCGGTACTATGTATGTGCATTGTATAGTCATGGTATCGTGACATATGCATTCATTGTGTTGCACTCTATATACGTATTTGTGTTGTGTTGTACATCGGGTGTAGGTGTATGTGTTGTATGTCAAGTGTAGGTGCATATATTGCAAGGTGTTGTATGTAGTGTGTGACTGTATGTGTGTGATGCACACTATGTGTACGTGCACATGGTTGAGGAGAGGGAACTGTGTGAGTGTCAAGTGTGGAAACTGATCTAGAGTGCATACAAAATAAAGACAAAGGTAGAAGCTAAGGCTTGATTAAAGGATAAGTATCGGTATTTTACTTCAGTTTTATTATGCATGTGATTTATGATTCTAGTTTATGATGATTACATGTTATCTATGATCCAGATTTATGATTTTGGTCTACGATGGTTTTTTTTTAGCTAACTTGATGTGATATGTTTATACATGATGATTTGGTCAAGATGTTAGTTGACTTGTTGTGATAGGAAGTAAACAAGATTGCAAGCGTACCTTATTGACGAGCTACCAATGAGGTATGATGTGAATTTATTTCAATTTATTTTAAATATAATGGAATTCATGTGCTTGGAACAGGAATGCATAAACATGCCCGGTTAGGTAGCTGAAATCCACTGCAAGAATTAGCAGCAACGATGAAAGAAACTAGAACAGTTGATAGTATGTTGGTAGAGTACATCAGGAGCAGGGCCATTGTGGGACACTGGTATCCAATAGTCTCCATTGATTTCCATGAGCATGCTATGACCAATATGATCATTTTGAGGTAGGCATATGCCTTGGTTTTTGTATCTTCCAATGCGAGGAAGCCTCGCCTGTTATCACTCCTCAGGATCTCCAAGGCTGAGGAAGAGTCCAGCTGAGGTAACCACAGACCAAACTTTTGACTTGGTAGTTATCCCTACCAAGCTAGAGAGAGATCTATCCATAAAATCACAGCCAAGAAGGATGGATGAATTAGAGTTTTAGACTATTTATGAGTGCATAAATTTTTTGATTTGATTTGATTGGGTTTTTGCTAGATGAGGATATTAGGTCAAAAAACTAGGTCATGGA
This sequence comes from Pinus taeda, assembly GCA_000404065.3. NCBI lineage: Eukaryota > Viridiplantae > Streptophyta > Pinopsida > Pinales > Pinaceae > Pinus > Pinus taeda. The sequence continues at coordinate 81,721 of APFE031261968.1, forward strand.
AAATAAGATATGATTGCAAACATTCAAAGGGGCAAGGTAAGTAGTTAGGATAACACATTAGGGATTCCTGGGATGAGATGATTTAGGCAGGTGAGGATCTAGGAAGGGCATGAAAGATTTATTCTTCCTAAACTAAAGAAAGATGAACAAACTATGAAAACTTCCCCAAAATAGAGCATGTGAGATGATTTATGTTTATCAACTTCAAAGAGATCATACAATAGACATGAAATGGAATATGGACCAACAATACATTCATACAAATGAAACTAAAGAAAAAAAACAATGCTAGACAACTATACCACAGGTATCCCAAGGAAATAGCTACAACTCATCTATTAAAACTGACCAAATTCTGATACAATAGTGTCTCTGATCAATCTGACAACATCCAATTGCTTCCAACATTTGAAAAGACTAAAAAATACAAGATAGAGGCCTCAAAAAAAACTCCTCCCAGCCTCAGGGGTCAAATCCATGAGAGGAGGAGCAGTTCCACCAAAATTTGAACTGATAGCTAGAGTGTAGGGTGGTCAAAGTGGCTCATCCCTAATTACAATGAAATTGATTTATTACACCTCATAGAGTCTATTTACCTAATATATTTACCCTAGGTAATAGTAAAAATACCATAATTACATTTACATCAACAAAAACTTGATTTCCGAAGATGAAAATCAAATCTAGATAAGATAGATAATTTATTAATGTCCAACGAATGACCACAAAGTAGGTCAAAGGGACTGTTGGTTACAAAAGGGGGGTCGTGCCCAGTAGGAGAACCAAATGGTCTCCTCATAAAGACAAATACTGAAAGAAAGATAGAAAATAAAAACGAGGCGGGTCGGGAAGAGCGTATGGAGCTCCGATCCTGGCCTCGCCGACTAATCTCTAGACTGCGTCGCAGGATCACTGGTGAAGAAGACCCTGGGGACGCGAATGTGGGAGTCCGATTCTCCTAACATCTGAGGTCGAGAGAGGAGAACTGTGGGTAGTTCAGTAAGGTTTGCTGGCTTGAAACAGTGGGCACTGGTTGCCTCCCATTGTTTTGTCTTCGTGATCTAATGATCCTGGACTGCCTCTCGGGGAGATGCCTGGCGCGGTTCTGCTGTTGGGTCCTCGTAGGCAAGGGGCTTCTCCTCTTAACTGAAAGAGGGTTTGCCGTTATGTGTGAGCCAGCTTGATCGGTATTCTCACTGGTTGATCTCTTAACTCCTCGGGCTGAGGGAAGTATACTGAAGAAAGAGGTGATCTGACGAGTAGTGTTGGGTCGGACGAGAGGCTGGAGGATATGCTCCCGATGCTTAAGAGTCTCTTGGATATAAAGTGCGACGCATCTCTGGTCCGTGTAGTTGAAGAAGCTGGAAAGGGTATTCGGTCCTCTGAATAAACAGTGAAAGCGACATCTGATCTCATAATATATCGAACACCCGAAGATGAAGTGCCATTCGTTTTCCACCTCCTGTGTATGGCATAGCCGGCAAATCCTGTCAGCTCTCTCTATCTGGTGGTCTGTCTCTACCCGAAGCCTATGTGATCCAACTCTGAACTGTCCGAGGGGGATCCAGAGAGCATGCATCCAATTCCGAAGCGTGTACTGGGGGCGAACTATAAGCCCGTTTCTAATACTCAAAAAGTGCTCTGCATAGAAAGCCATTTTCGGACGTAGCCCCCCCGGGGGGTCAATCCATGTGACTTGGATAAACTGTCTGTAAATGTCTTCCTCGATGATCTTATTGAGTTCCTGCTTGGGGGGGAGTCCTCTGGGGGCGTTCAAGGAGTACTGAAAGGGGGGGAGGTGATCTATGTGGAGTCCCACTGCCTTGAGGAACTTTGAGACCCCTGTATACCAACATTTGGTTTTTCCTGGTTATGTGCGGTCGATGTCCTCAGAAGAGCAGTAGGCTAGATAAGGGTACCTGTCACGCCCTTTCAAAGTGTCTGCGAAGCTCCGAACTCGGTGGAGAAAGGAGACCAGTCTGAAGGCTGTCTCAAGGCGGAAGGGATGTGCACCAAATTTGGCCAGAATGATTTGTTGTGGGATAGTACACTTGCAACGGATAATGCGTTGGAGGAGAAGGGTTTGGACTCTCTCAACTGCCGCCCAGTCCGACTCAAGCAAGGAAGGGCCCCAAATTTCCGATCCGTACAAGACTGTGGGTCGGATCAAGGTGTCCATAAGGCTCAACTTTGACGAGATGTCCTGGAAGTGATGGCGGAAACATTATCTCTCCAATATGGTTAGAGAGCCATACCCCTTATTGATCCGAGGTTGGAGAGCTGGCCGCATACTGAACCGGGGGCCCGAAAACTGTACTCCCAAGTACGTGTAGCTATTGGTAATCTCCACTGTCTTTCCCTTCAAGAGGAACTAGAGATCCTGAGACTTCTTCGTCCCATTGAAGACTATTACTTTTTTCTTACTCAGGTTCACTGTCAATTTCCAGAGATCACAGAATAGTGCTAATGCATCCAGCTGTCTCTGGAGCCCTTCTGGTGATGAAGATAAGAGTGCAATGTCATCTGCAAAAAGTAAGATATAGATCAAAAACTGATGAAGATAGCAACCGTCAGACTCCTGTATGTGTTCCCGTAGAAAGGCTTCGAGCTCATCAATATATATCCGAAAAACAGTGAAAATCAGACAATTGGTCAAATGCGCCATCTCGTTGTCAAACACACCATCTCTGTGTCAAACATGCCATCCATCTTGTAGGCTGATTTTGACTGCCCTTCTTGTGTCCAAATTGAGCCCAGGATATCTCATTGGAAAGCTTGTCCTGTCTAGTTTCTAAATATAACTTATCCAAAATGGACTTGATTTGACCCTCAAAAAGTTTATTCTCCCAAGACTGGTCAAACGCGCAACGCCAAGGTGAAAAAGGAGGCAGAACATTGATTTTTTTGTCTATTTTTTCACCTTTTCACCTGCCAAGTTTGCAAACCAAGGCTAGAGAAGTTGTTTTCCTACATGTTTTCATCATTTTTCATCCATTGGTGGTCTTCATTTGGCCAAAAAGTGCCTCAAACAAAAGCACAGCGCCAAGGATGTTGTGCCCTTGGCATTCTAGCTGTCACAAAAGTGTGTATGATTTCTTGAAAAACACAAAAACTTCAAAATTACCCCAAAACATTTCAAAATTGGTGAAATGATTGTGTCACATGTGGTTTATGCATGGAGTGAGGCTTCAGTAAGGATGTCAAGTCTTCCCTCCTCTTCTTGCTTGTTTAGGGCTTCAATCTTTGCATTAGCTCTTCTAAGCTTTGCCCTTTCAATCTTGTTCCTCATGGCATAATGTTTTGTCATCTATCTCTGAATGTCATTTTCTTTGTTGGCCTTGTCTAGGAGCTTTTCCAAATGTTGGTTTACCTTGTCAAGGAAATGCTTTTGGTTCTCATTAATCATGATGGTAAATTGTTCATTCCATGTGAGCTAATTTGCAAGCTCAACCTCCTTTTGTATCTCTAGTTCTAGAGCTCTTTTCAACCCTCTAGTCCTAGGTCTACTTTTTGTTTATTTCTCTTGTTCAGGTTCACCATACCTTCCATAGGCTTCATCAAGCAATGCCTTGGCCTTCATTTCTTCTCTTTTTGCCTTGATGAGCTGACTCTCCCTGATATCATGCTTGGCTTGAAGTTGCTAGTTTTCTTTCTCATAATATGAAATAATAAATTTAGACCTCTGTAAATTGGTTTGGAGCTCCCTGATGTATGCATATTTTTCTTCGATGATCAAGGAGGTGTCATCATCATTTTGATTTTAACCAATGAGATCAAAATCAGCCTCTGCCTCATGTAGGATTTCCTCCTCATGGACATCTTCCTGAATGTCTGCCTCTTTCATATTTTCTTTGCCTTTGTGTACCTCATTTGTTGGTGAAGAAGGCAAGGCCCCTCCCACAATCTATGGGGCAAACACCTACCTATGACCTCTGTGATAAGTATGTGCCAATATGCCCAAATCAACCCTCTTAGGCTTTATGACCTAAACTTGCTTAGTCTGCTCCGAATCACCGATCTTAGCTATACTAGGTGAGTCAATGTGCTCATGAAATGGTGATCATGGAGGTGATGGTGAAGGAGATTGATCTGATGATGACGCATGATCTGTGGGCTGAGATGGAGGAATGGATGTGGAAGGATGAGATTATGAAGGGACATCTTGAACATGCTGAATAGATGGATTAGTGAATATGTCATTAGCTATGAAAGTACTCCATGCGATGTTCAATTGTTTAAGGTGATGGAGGACAATGATTTTGATGAGGGAGTGATGGAAAATACTCTTCATTTGAGGCTCATAATATCTTTTTTGGAAAATATATGCCATCTTGTCAATGCTCCGAAAGATAAAATAAATTATGTTGAGCATTTTGACCCTTGTGAAGTGCATGAGTAGCCAAATATGATAGGTATAAAGTCTAGAGAACCTTCAATCATAAGTAAAGTATCTCATGATGATTTCCTTCATGGGAACATATCTATCCAGGAGGTAAGAGAAAGGAAAAGGCATCTTTCTTTCATTCTTATATCTTGGTTTCATATATGGCTCATAGTATTTCTCCTCCAAGTCTATTTGCTTAAACCATTTTTCCCCAACATCTAGGATTCCAGTAGCAGCTGATATGATGGCAGTGGACACAATGAAAGTGACACCAGCAAGGGTTACCTGGTTGTCATGGAGATTGGAGATGAATAGTCTACGCAACATAGGATGATGTTGGACCTTTTGTACTTTCTCACAAAATTCAAAACATCCTAGATGCTTAAAACATTGCACAGTCATGGGAGATGCCATGAGTTCCTTGGTATTTCTTGGCTCAATTCTAAGGATTCTCCCTCCTTTTTTTGTCTTCTTCTCCTTTCTTTCTTCCTCCTCACTGGAACTTCTATTTTCTTCTTCTGACATGGTGTCTTGATTTTTAAAACCCTAGGTAGATGAAATAATAGTGGAATATAGGTATAGGGAGTTAGGAATGGTGTGAGGAAATTTAGAGAGATGAGGGAAGGGGTTTGTGGTTTAAGGGAAGTGACAGGGAGTGGGAATGTGATGGGATTTGGGATAGGGAATTTTATTACAAGTTAGGGGTTTTGGGAGCCTAGGAAAATAGAACACCTAGGTCTTAGGGATTTGGGAATAGAGGGCTTTGGGAAGTAGTGATATGATATGGGGGTTGGCAAAGGGTTGTTGGGTTCTGTTATATTCTTTCCACGACTAACCTACGTAGTGAACCCGGGGGGTTAGAGGGGGGGTGGAGCCCCCCCTTCGTTACGTCGATTACGCAGTGGGGGGGTCACAGGGGGGGCGGCAGCCCCCCCTGTCCAAGGGGTTTGAGGGGGGCGGGTTTTGAGATCCAGTGGGAAATCTCTGTGTATATGTGTTTTATGTGTTATGCTCTCGCATTTTTATTTTTTACTGTGATTTAGAATTCGTATGCAGGTATTTCTGTACGGGGTTAAAACCTACAACCTCGAAATTTCTCTAATGAGATTCCCTACACTTATCGAAGAATTTAAGGATGAGGAACGATGAAGGTGTGCGCATGCCCATCGCTATCATGTTGTTCTATTCATGTCGATTCTAATGGTAAGTGGATGCTCCATAACTCCTCAATGTTGTGGAGTTCATCAAATTTGAAGCCCCTAAAGTTGGTCAAGATCCCCAAAGCAAGATGTTAAGGATATATTGTTGATTGATTAATTAAGCGGCATTTATTCTCAACATTATTCAATTAAATGATAATGGGCCTATTAACTCATTACATGTGCATTATCTCAGCCCAATTCAGTTTATGAAGAAGGATTGTCAATTATAATACTTGGATTTCAAGTTGGCTTCAAAGGGGATTAAATTTTGGCTCCAAAAACATTAATTTTTAAAATTTGAATTTGAATTTGTGTAGGTCGGCTCCCTTGCCTATTGGGCCATGTCATCCCCCTCCTATAAGCATCCATGGTCACTAAAAAATGTGGCTCAATTTCTCCTCAAAGGTATGAAAAAATTAAATGCTAATATATGAGATTAGTGTCTGAAATATGTAGCCTCGAGTAGTCCTCATTATCTGAAGCAGTGGGTTGAATTTGAAGAAGGGTTTTTGGGTTTAAGTTTTAATTTTTAGCTAGTAGTTTTCGTTGGCTTCTCTGAGATATTACAGGTATGTTCTAAGTGTCCATTCATCCTTCTTCTTTTGAGGTTTGATTAGGGCACATTATATAAGTTTATGCATCAGTATGTTGGCCTTGTTTAGAATCTCATGAACAAATATCCAAGGCCTTGATTCAGCCTTCTTCATAGAGATACCTAATCTTACAAATCCATATTTTTATCTAGTTTTTATGGGACTCTTTATGGGGATCTTTATTTTTTCATGGCATGATCTCAGGCAAATAAAACGTGACTATTTCAACCCTTCTTGAAGGTGGATCTGTGAATTATCCAAGGGTTTCACCTGCAGCCCTCCTCAGGCCTAAGTTGGCACCTTTTTAAGGCTATTCACAATTTTTGAGGCAGGGTTATCAACGGATTTGTGGTCTGATGTTTTTTTAGGCTCTTCATGGATATATTACCTCTCTTATGAAACTATATGCACAGTAATCCAATGCTTCTATTCCGACTCCTTCCTTAGCAAATAGAGATATCCATCCACATGAGACAAATTGTTGATAAGGCCAAAGTTCTTGGTAAATTTTGGGGTCTATTCGAGATTAATGCAGGACTTATCTAAGGATTGCATCTATAGACTTATATTATGGAATAGCTCAACCTTTCTTGAAACAATTTGAAGTTTTGAAGCTAGTTCTTAGCATAACATTAGAGAAGCATATGTGAGGTTCAGTGTTGGATTTGTGGCATACTCTGAGGCTGAACTCATTGGGACATCAAGGTGCCTTTGTTTATATTTCCTTGATGATTTTTAGTGTGTTTGAAGGAATATCCATGCCCTAAACTAAGGAGTATTTTGGCATATTTTAGGAAGTATCACAGTCCTACTTAGGGCTTATCTATATCACAAAGCCATGGTACTATTCTACCCTAGAACTGAAGCTATTCTGAGATCACCTTGTGTATAACTTTGAAGAATAGACTAAGGCATAAATTGGTCATCTTTGTAGAGAGAAAGTGACTTATTTCATATCACTCTTGTAACATGTTTTGTGGCTAAAAGGGCTTGGATAAAAAAACCATCGTGAATCAAATCTAAATATGGTTGTAGGGCATAATTGTTATGATCTAAAGATGTATTTGAAGACAAACTCGATGTGAATTACTAATATATCTTGAGGTCTTAATTTCTTGTTTGACTTACATGAAAAAATATAAGGCCCTTACAAGGTGTGTTGACATTGAAAACACATTTGAAGTATGAGTTTTATTTTTCTTTACCCATTCTACCACATTGTCACGTTGGTTATTGAGCAGAAGATATTCTAAGTCTATTATGCATAACAAATCTTGAAGTGTATCAGGAGAAATTCATGTAATTGATTATTGGTGATTGTCATATTGTGTTGTTGAGTTTACCACTTGCATTGCTTTTATAATTTTGTGAATTCACTTGTTGTAATGAAGTATGTCTTGAATTATGGACATTCTTTTGTTGAGACATGCACATGTCGCTTTACTAAGTTACCTACTATTGAGTCTTGGAATTTGTGTTATGATCAATACATGATACTATTGATGTGAATGTGGTTGAATTGCTTGTAAAATGTTTGTTTCTAATGTTAAGAGAATGTTGAGAGAAGGGTTGTCAATAAAAGAACATATGTTTACTATTGTTGCCATCAATATGTTTTGGTGAGGTTATTGACTAGGAACCAGAGATCTAGGGTCTGGAAAAAGGTTATTTTGTAGGGTTCACATGTTGAGAAAATATAGAGTGGAGTTGTTAGGGTTTTCATGTATAAATTCATCCACATGTTGATGTTATAATGATGTTGAGGGTAGAGCTCAGTATGGAAATGTCGGGACTTGTATGTCTTCCATGTATTGATGAGCAAAAAGCTTTAAAATTGCATGTGTTAATATCATTGTATGTTGGTATATATTAGTCTGAATATTTGCAAAGTTTATGAGGTAGATTTTTGTTGTGATTATGAATGATCAGGACTTGATGAGGAAATTTGGTGAGAAAATTGGTTGTCTCAATGTTGCTAGGGTTCTAAATATGTTTCTAAGTGAAAATTGTCCAACGAAGGGTTTGATGCAATATCCAATAGATTTGTTTGTGTCACAAAGTAACTAACAGTGATTGTTACAAATATGTTGAGAAAAAAATGACTATTGATAGGGTTTACTATTGACATACTTGTTAAGCAGAAGAATATTTGATTGTTGAGAAGAATTTGTATTACAGTTTGTTTTGTATTATTATTGAGCATAGGTGGATCCACTCTGAAAACTTTTAAATGTGGTATGTTATGGTATGAAGGTCGGAGCCTTTAGGGTAAGTGGTAGCTTATTGAGAAGGGTGGAAAAGTGGTGCAAGGTAGGAGATTCGAGTCTCCTTCAGGTTGGAGACTGAGAACACTTCAAGGCGACAGTGTGGTGCTAGGCTAGGCTAGAGCCTGTGTAGGGTTTTGGAGCATCCTTTCAATCGAAGTTGATAAAACCAGGGCGTTTGAGCATCCTTCCAATCGAAGTTGGTAAACCAGGGCATTGGAGTATCCTTCTAGTTGGAGCTAGTAAATCATGGAGTTGGAGCTTCCTTCAGGTTGGAACCTATAAACCATGGGGTTGGAGCCTCCTTCAAATGCTGCTAAAAATCATGGAAGTTGGAGATTCCTATTGATATAAATTTTTGAATACCTACATTAAGAATCGTTCAGTGGTTTTTCTCCCTAAGGGTTTCCACCAAAAAAACCTTTGGTGTACTATCTTAGATGTTGTGCATTTTTAAATGGTTTTGCTACTTATGTTTTGACTTAATAGTAATAATAATTAATGATTTGTGAAGTTAAAATCAACTAATTGAAGAGAAATATTGATTCACCCCCATCTCAGTATTGTCAATAGCCCCTCTGAAATGCATGGTTCATTTTGAATTTTCATAAGCCTTTCATCCCACATTAAAGACAAAAGAAGACTTTTGGATAGTTACAAGTTGATGGAGACTCGGCCAAGACAACATTAGTGGATGCTATGAGCAACAAGGAATCCATAGAATAGGGACACCTATCTTCATGGAGATCAAAAGAATGATGGAGAGAAAATGCCCTATCTCAAAGGTTGCCTAGGACATTATAGGTGACAAAGGAAAGAGCTAGAGAAGGAATGCCCAAGTTTAGAGTATGTTGAAGGTCTTGGAGCCGCCAACATGTTAGGGGATCTCCCCAGTAAGAAGTTCCAACTAGACCTTAAACTGTTTGGAGTAGGAGTCCCAGCAGTGTGTAGTAAATCTATGCCTTGACTATGATAGCACGTAGAGGTAAGCAAGATATCTTTGTCAGAAGAAAGTGTGTTACCTTGCAGTGAGTCAAGTGAGATGCATGGAACTTTTAACACACAGAGGGGCAAAAGAAGTGTATCCCTTAGAATCTTGTAACAGTAAGCAGTCGGAAAGGAACACACAAGTTGAATGACATCACACACTAGAAAGTAGAATAGTCGACAATCCAAAATGACGGGTTAAACCAATCATATGACTTCAACAAGATTCATACAATAGTTATACAAAATAGTTCATACAAAAATGTGTAATTCAAACAACATACATTACTAGAGTAACCAGAATAGTCAAACTATAATAACAACATATGCATGAAGACATGGTGGCTCTATTATATATTATATAAAGTGAAATTTCATCCATACATACACTATTGACAGCTATTAGCTCCAATAGTGGAACATTATAGTCAACATTGTCTGCTCCTCCAAAGAGATGTACTTTCTCTGCACTATGGAGAAACCAAGGCTCGTCTCAATACTCTCCAAGCCCTCTCTAAGAAATTCCTAGCAAAGCATGGCTCCCAAAAGCTTATTCTATGAGTTATGAGGTTCTATTTATAACAAAGGGTGGGGTGACCCTTGACATTCCCCTTTGTGACTCTTGGAATACCCTCATGACTCTTCAACTTCATTACATATAACTCTTTACATTACATATGATTGTTTGCATTCCACTAATGACACTTGGAATTTCACTTTACATCATGTTTACAATAATAATACATTTTCCACATATACCCATGTGGGATAAAAAAAGGCTTAAGTCAGCCAGATAAGACAACACTGACACTCGGACGACTAAGACTTCCTCATGTTCCTGTTCTTCTTCCTGTCCCTATTGTGCTTCCTTCTCTCTTCTGCTCAACTTTTGTTCTTATTTGAGCTTCTACTCTACTTCCTGCAACTTCCTTTCTATCTCTTCCAGTCTTTTCTTATCTCTTCTCTTTTGTGCTCCACTCCTATCACGTTGTCGCCTCTTTGCTTCTATCTCCAAATCTACTCTCTCAACAAGTGGATCTTCCTTAAACTTGTAGCTTTTCTCCGCCTCTATGCTTTCGGCAATCTTCCTCTTCCCTTTGTCTTGCATAGATTTGCTACTTGTTGTTGCTATTGTTGTTGCTCCCTGTGGTGTTGTTTCCTTGAGTGTTGCTAGCCACTATATTGCCATGTTGATCGGTTCATTGAGCCTAGAGGAGTTATAGAAATATCTCCAAGGGTCTTCCTCTGGCTAATGACATGCCCCGTGGATCCAAGGATAGTACACCCTCGTATAGTGCTCCCTGCATAAGCCATGTGGATTGTACGAATTGAAACTCTTGGTGCTGAACTTAAACTTCTTGAAGTTCTTGACCTTGGTTTCTGTGTCTTTCAAACTATGGATCACGTACAACCTAATTCGCAAAGGAATCATAGGCTATGGTGCCTTCTTCTTCCTGTGCAGTCCAGTTGATAACCCCGTTGAGATATGGTACGTAACCTCCTGCGTGACCAGCTTGTTTGTGGAAAACTTCGGTAACAAATGTGGAGCCTTCTTCACGTTGTACATCCTAATGAAGGTGCCATTAGGTGAGGCATACCAATCTACAACTATCAACTAAAATTGCGCATTGCAGAGTCCCAACTGCCAATGAGGCCTGCTACTGACTAGAACTACACAGAGTGCAGTCCAGAGAGGTCAGCAGTGGAGTGGAATTGTGTAATGCACAATTTAATCTAGCTAGGTTGCTGGCTGGAACTGCGCATTCTGCGGTCCTAGTGGGCAGGACTGGACACTATCTAGTTGCACAGAGTAAAGCTACGATCCAGTGTCAGGCAGCCTTTACGCAATTCCTAGAGGCAAGGCAGAGCCTTGACTTCTGGGAATGCGTAGTGCATGTCGGGAGAAGAAAGATCTGGGCCAAGGCAGCCCAGATCTACTCAAGGGAAACATGAAAACAAGAAGGACTGAATGAGTGTGAAAATATGGTGCATATTTGAGTGAATAGACATACATGCAATCCAAGCAAGTGGAAAAATCAGTCAAAAGAAAAAACAATGAAGCTCATGAAGAGAGTCTCTGCAACGGCAACTGTTAGTGCAGAAACAGGGTCATGCATGCGACACTAAGTAAATGCAATGAAAAACTTGAAATGACACTTCTACAAGTTAAAATTCATTGAAACGCCAATGGTCGTTCAATAAAACAAGGAAAAAAACACTCACACAAGCCAAAAAATCAAAAGTAACAAAACAAGCAGCAAAAGACATGTAAAGCAAAACTTACCCAGAAAAGTTGTGCCGACCATGCCGAAGGTTCCTAGATGTCACGGGAATGCCAGAGCTGCAAGATCAAATGTGAAGAATGAGCTCTGGGACATCCATTAAATAGATTCGTTAGATTTAGTATTTATGGCACACATTCCACAAATCTAGGAAAAAGTGACATTCAGCGGTAAGTTTCTAAAATTGACTTTACATGTAACTCCTAGTGCTAAAAATAGATCCTTAAAATCTAGGGATGTGTTTTCGCTTTTTTGCTTTTTCGGGAAAAATTGTCATGCATGCAACGAAGAATTGTGTTATTATGGGGGGGACCGAGAAACCTACCAACACATGCAACGAACATCCACTAAAGGGAATCTTCTACATTGTTTCTAGGTTGAGTGGCTCTGGTTGTCTCTCAAGTTCTGCACAATTTCCCAGAGAAAGGTTGGCTTCCTGTTGGATCAATGAAATTTTGAGCCTCAACTCATTGTTGGGCTGGCCTATGTTGTTTTCCAGAGCAAGGCTAGGCAACCTGCTCTGTACAATTTCTGGGAGAAAGGTTGTTGGCCTGCTCTGCACAGTTTTCTAGAGCAAGGTTGTGAGCCTTCTCTACGTAGTTTCTGAGTGCAAGGCAGCTGCTGGGTTGTTTTACGCAATTCCTAAGGGCAAGATAGATTGTCCCGGGAATGCATAGTTTCCCAGACAGCACAAAGACCGGATGTGAACCAAGTTGTTGGGTGAGCTTGTGGTTAGTCGACAGAACAAGTAAGCGAACACAAGCTATTAAGTGAAAGATAAAATAAAATTAAACACAAGTACCTGAGCACTACAATATGGCTGCTAAGGTTTTGAGAAGGGAGGCTCCGAAACAAAGTGAAGGCAAAATTTTGGAGGGTGGTTGTAGCCACTACAACAGAGTATTATTTTGGTCAAAGGTCATTAAATTAGAGTTATTTGCATCAGGGGATCATTTTTATTGCTTGATCATAAGCCTTCCCCCTTATAGGAGGGATGTTGGATAAGAAACCATTAAAAGCATGATAAAGTGACCTTATGAGGTGTTACACATTATCCAAGTCACATTCCACCTATTTATAGGTATGTTTCCCCACTCAGACATACAATGTGACATTTATCGTTATCATAAATTTGTCGTCAAGTGTCCAAAAATTAAATTATTGACAATATCAAAGAAAATATATGAATTATCTTAAATTATAGGGAAACTTGAAAAAAATGCAAAATTAATTATTTTTTCAATTCTTGTTCTTTTAAAGCAATACCAACATCAAACAAACACATTGTCTCACAAATATGAAAATAAAACTACATTAAAATGTACAAAATGTCAAGTGGTACATAAATCATTGATAGAAGACACTGAATTATGATATTTTTCTTGACTTCTTAGTCATAAATTCTGACAACATAATAGTTAATACAAAATCACGTTAACAAAAAAATGTACCTCATGAAATGATCATCATGAGGCATCTAGATTTGAGATACTATCATGATAATCCGATAATAATATTGCACTAAGAAGGTGTGGCCAAGGATTAGGTTTCCCTCGCTGTTGAGAAGCTTGTGGTTCCCATGCATTTCCTTAGTTTCTCCCACTAATATCTCTGTCTAGTAGTATTAATAATTGGGTTCTTTGCAATGAGGACAATATATGTGGTAGATATAAGGAAAATATCCACTTCATGCCCTAGGCTTTTGGAAAGATGGTATTTCATGTGGGTGGTTCTTCCAAACATTTCCATTCCGCAGAGCTTGCAACTCATCTTTGTTCTATCACGCAGATGGCTCACCATACTCCCACATTTGGTCCAATTCCTTTGGCATTTTGTAGATATCTAATTATTTTTTTAATTTTTGGACCTACGACACAAAACAAATGTGGAAATTCAAAAGAGGGTAAGAAGAGGAAGACTATAAATTTATACTACTAATCTTGGAAAACAAAGAAAAGGAAGGCAATTTTTTTTTTTGCATACCTAGAAATATGGATATGGTATACTAGAGTAAATATCCACTCCAAAAATGTTCAACTGATGGCAAAGAAAACTGTGGATTTTCCATTGTGTTCTTGAGGAAAAATGGTCACAAGACTCACACAACCCTCAGAGCTCGATCTTAGCACAAGAAAAAACAAACATGAACTTTGAAAAACTCAAAATGGAACTTATATTGCATTTTTGACAAATAGGGTGATGATTTCCCATCGACTTACCATAATTTTGAAATTATCGCGATGATTTCGAAATTATCATGATAAATTCAATTGGGGAAATTATTGTGATATTTTATGGTGATAGTATTGGTGAGTGCTATTTCGGCGATAATATCATGATAATTCTGATATTATCGCGATCTCTGCAACATTGGCAAAGACATTTTGTTCGAGGCATGTTCTACATTTAGAGGTGTCCTTGCATAAGGTGTTAGAAAATAAAAAAGGCAAAAAGATTCTATTATATTATAATTACTTGTGATATTCTTATGGACTTGGTGTAGTTTCTTTATATTCTTCTTTTATATTTGTTTCATCAAGTAATCGTCAAAACAAAAAATGAAGATCAATAAGACTAGATGTAGGCACTCAGCGAGGGCTGAAACCCCTCTCTAGGGGAAAACCCAATCAAAATATTTCACTAATAAAATTGAGATAGACCAAGACCTTAGACCTTACCAAAATATCTTCCTCATCCACCAAGTCAGCCTTTTAAGGTGATTTAGCAAACTTCAGTAGTCTCTATTTGTCCAGCAGCTTCAGCCCAGCAACTTCGACCTCCCCAACAGCTTCATAATTTCGCATGTGTGAGAGTAGATAGAGATAATTCGACTTTTTTTTCCTTGGCAAAAACTCCCTTCTTCTTTGCTAGGGCTTTCTTCCTCTTCCTTGAACTTCACGCCCTTTTCTTGCCTCTAGCTACTATAGATTGAACTTGTTGTGGATGTGCTCCAAATGAGTCGAGTTGGTACCCTTTTATAGTGGTTTTTGCCTCCCTAATTAGGCCAACTTGTATAAGTTAAGGCCGACTTGGTGGAGGAGCCCTAAGAGACTTAATTTACATTAAAATAAATGTATTCTTTGATGGATGAAGCCTAAGAAGGGTCTATTACATTATGGTATGGAGTGGGACACTTGATATAAAACCTAGAAGCCTACAAAGGAGACGTTGACCTAAAAACCATTGACCCAATCATGAAACCCATGCTTTGATAATTCAATTTCTTTTTCTTTATTTTGACAAATACATTACACCATGACTCAAATACAATTATGAAGGTTGACACTAGTTACTTTCTTCAACACTCCCTCTAATTAGGGAGGTATTCATAATTACATATATACAGAGGTACATGGAAGATCTCAAAGTGATATACTCTATGAAGAGTTCACAACACATGAAGTGCTAAAAATTAGATACCTGACCAGAGTACTCTAATCAAGTGGGACTAAGGTGTACTCAAGCTTTAGCCATTTTAGGTACCATCAGGCTTTTAAGCTCTAACACCAACCAAGGAATCTAGGTGTGTATCCAAGGTCAAAGCTCCATGACCATAGCCACCCTCCCTACTTCGGGATCTAGACATCAACATATAGGCCGGTCAAATGCCCTCCCAAGCATCTTGTTGCCACAAGATGCTTCATATCTCCATATCAACTAGATCAAATATATATCCACCACTCCAAGCATGCTTCAAAACGTTCAACCTTCATTAGAGAATTTTTGAGGTCTAAAATGGGCCTTTTAAGAAAAATGTACAACCAAAATAAATTTTATAAGAACCAATAGGATTCAAGATGATGATGTCAACCATGGGGGATGATTCACCATTTTTGGAGTAAAAAATTACAAAGATAATAAAATAATAAAACTACTTTTTCAACTCGTATTTTCAACTTATATCCCTAAGGTTTTACTCAAATTTCAAGTGGGAGTACTTGTTAGATGCAAAATTTAATTCCTCATCCAAGGAGTACCCATGTTACATACTTTTGATGGACTCTTCTACATGAAAAAAACGTGATTGCAATCACGTTTTTCATGTATTTCTCATTTTTTGTGTAGGGGGGTCCATCGAAAGTATGCAACATGTGTACTCCTTTGATGAGCAGTGAAATTTTTCATCCAATGAGTACTCCCACCTGAAATTTGAGTAAAACCTTAGGGATATAAGTTAAAAATACGAGTTGAAAAAATAGCTTATTCTTTTTTCCCTCAAAAAATTGATGATGTAATCTAATATTTTTTTATTATTTCCACTATTATTTTATAATTTCCTTAGGAGGCCCATTTTATACCTCAAAATTACTCTAATGTTACAGAGAGATCCTTCACAATCAGAACCCCAATCAGTAATAAACCTTCAAATATATATACAAGTAAACACAAACCTTCGGGGTTTTCAATAATTTTTATAATAGTCATATCATCATCAAATTATCCAAATATAACTTATCGGAAGCTTTCGTCTTCTCTCACTTCTTCAGTAGCACCAAATATATCCTTGACATTTATCAATTCTTTTGTTTGCAAATCTAATTGTGGTACTTTTATTCATTCTTTGGTTTCATTATTTCTTCAAGGTATTCTCTATGACTCTCATAATATGTCCTCCCTCTCAACCAAAGAGATATACCTTTTCTTCTATCCAAGATCCCTCTCAACTTAGCGAGATCAACATCTACCTTCTTTTATAATATCATAGAAGCTTCATCCTTTCAAGGCTTCATTTATTTCTCATGGCATCAAGGTCAACTTTCATCATCATCATTCTTATATCTTCCTTCATCATGCTCATCATTGTAAACATCCTCAACATCTTGAATATTATGTACCTACAAAACTTTAATAGCAAGTACAACCAAATACACACATACAGAAGCATGAAGTTAGCTATATCAAAATCAAGTATTACTATGAATTCACCAAAACATTCAATATTTAGACATCAAATACCTAAACCTAGTTAGGTTCATAATCAACAAGGGTCACATATTTTTACATACTAGACTTCAACTTCTTTCTAGGGTTTTGTCATAAAACCTAGACTCCATATTCGAGACATGAAGCCTTATATATCAGCAATTCAATCAAATAACAATCCAATTATAGTATTATAAATCTAAGTTTTCAATAATATGCTTTTAGAATTACATGTCAGACTCTACTAGGGTTTGTTGCAAACCCCTAGATTTTATCATCAAAGCTAAAACATATCAATAATCGAAAACAATATCATCATGTCCTAGAATATCAATCTATATTAGGGTTTTGTTACAAACTCTAGATTTCGTAAACTAAAACATGAGTATCAATAATTAAGTTAGCATACTCACATATACATATCTAGGATGCACTAGCATTTCACATCAATATTTACTAGGCAAAACCCAAGATCAATACATCGAACAATTTTGACCAGGGTAAGGTTTCGATGAAACAAACGAATATACACTTAGGCTTTCATTCCTAGGATCTTATTATAACTATTACAAGGGTTTTAATTATAAAACATAATTCACCAAACTCTAAAAATATAGGGTTACATTATATAACTTAGACATTCATATCAAACCCTAAAGGACTAGAGTTTTTATCAAGACATTGTCAAATCCACAAACTTCAAAAGAATAGGATTTCATTATATGTTCTAGAATTTATCAACAACTCCTAAGTAGACTAGGGTTTCATTGTTAACATTGATATACCCTTAGCATTAAAAGATTAGAGTTTCACAGTGAACCCTAAAGGTTAGGGTTTCAAAAAATGACAAGAGATATTATAACAAGAGATTCAATCTAATTATTAATCACCCTAACAAGAATATTTATTATTCAAAACCCTGGACATAAAGATGCTAGTAATGTAAAGAAAATTTCAAAAGAAGAATGATCATACATTTTCTATGAAGAGAACCATGTAACAAAACTTGTAGTCGAAGACATACCTTTAGTTATTCTTTAACAAACCTTGTAGGACATCAATTCTTGAGGGGCTTCCTTTACAATAGAATGTCTTTCATGACTCAAGTCTTTCCTTTGAAGTCTCCTCCACAGCCTTTGTGTATTCTGCAAGATTTCTTACCAAGGAAAATATAAGGAAAAGGTTATTAGTATACAATACAAACAAATCTTGATGTTAGGAGGAAATCAAACATGAAAGGTAAAACAAAGAACAATATACTTGTATTTTGGTAAAATGATGAAGGCTCCCTCTTAATCCAATAACTGAGGGATACCTATAACTTATCAAAATAATTTAAAAAAAAAATTAATAAGATATATTAGACCTACAAACTCTAGAAATCAGAACATAAAAGAAAACATTACAAAACTTAAAAGGATATGTGAGGGATAGTATTCCCTAAGAGTCTTTAGCAAATAGATATTTGATTTCGTATTCTCCACTCTTGTTTCTCTTAGTTGGAGTTTCATCGAAAATATTTTCATGTTCTCTTTCTTTTTATTCCTTAGATTCTCAGGACATTGACTTTTGTAATGTCCCATTTTGTGACAATTGTAGCACTTAATATTTGATAGATCTACCTTCTTCTTGTGATGAGCAAAGTAGGCATTAGAAGTGTTGCCTTCTTCATCCTCCTTGTTATTTACTAATGAGATTTGGGCTTCTTCTTGACTACATGCATTCCAAATTTGTTCAAAGGTTGGAGTATCTTTCCAACTGCTAATTCCTGATGCAAAATCACTCCAATATTTTGGTAGACCTAGTAGAATAGCAATCACGAGTTCTTTTTCTAGTACAACTTCATCTATAGCTTTTATTTCATCTCTAATTCTAGATATCCTTACAAAATATGATGACACAATATCATATTTTGTCATTTTTATTGTCCTTAGTTCATTCTTGTGGCTATCTATCTCACCAATGTTCTTGATGGTGAATAACTTCAAGAGGGCTTCATACATTTCTTGAGTGGAATCTATATTGGATATCTATGGGATTAGATTTTCCTTTACTCCATCTACTATCAAATTCATGGCCAAGATGTAGATTTCCATGAACTTATCCTTTCCTGCATCTTTTGTAGGTTTCTTAACTTTTCTTTGAACAAGATCCAAAAATTTAAGCCTGGCAAAAATAAGATCTATCCTCTTCTCCCATGCCTTGTAGTTGTAGGCTCCTTCTAGCTTGTTTTTTGTCTTCATTAACATAGTCTTTATAGATAGTAGTATTCTTTTTATATGATCATTTCCTTATTTGTCTTCTTTTGTTCCTTCTTCCTTAACCCTTCTTTTAATAGATCTTCAAGCTACATTTTCCTTTCTTCTTCACGTTATCTCTAATACCATGTTAGAAAATCAAAAAGGTAGAAATATTCTCTTATATTGATAATTACTTGTGATATTCTTATGGACTTATTATCTTTTCTTTATGTTCACTTTCATCTTTGGTTCATCAATCAATCATCAAAACTAAACATGAAGATCAATGACACCAGATATAGGCACTAAGTCAGGGCTAAACCCCCTATCTAGGGGAAAACCCATTCAAACTCTTCCACTAATCAAATTGAGATAGACCAAGACCTTAGACTAGACCAAAAGACCTTCCTCCTCCTCCAAGTTAGCCTTCCAAGATAATTCAGAAAACTTCAATAGTCTCTTCTTTTCTAACAACTTCAACCTTGTAACAATCCATAATTTTGGCCCCCAGCTTCAAAATTTCAGTGCTACTACGGCCTAGTAACTTCAACCTCCCAAGTAGCTTCAAAATTTTGCACGAGTAGAAAGAGATAATTCGATTTCTTTTTTCTTGACAAATACTTCCTTCTCATTCATTAGATTTTTCTTCCTCTTCCTTGAACTTCGCACCCTTTTTCTACCTCCAGCTACTGCAAATCAAACTTGTTGTGGATGTGCTCCAAATGAGTCGAGTTGTTTCCCTTTTATAGTGGTTTCTTCCTCCCTAATTAGGTCGACTTGTCTAGTTTGAGGCCGAATAGGTGGAGGAGGCATAAAAGACTTAATTTACATTAAATAAATTTCTTCTTTGATAGATAAAGCCTGTGATGGGTCTATTACATTATGTAATGGACAAGGACACTTGTCATAAACCCTAGAAGCATACAACGGAGGCTTTGACCTAAAAACCATTGACCCAAGCATGAAACCCATGCTTTAATAAGTCAATTTCTTTTATAGTAGATTTTTTCTTTCTTTGTTTTTGACAAATACATTACATCATGACTCAAATACAATTATGAAGACCGACACTAATTACATTCTTCAACATAAAGAAGCACAGTGTGGCATGGTGGATATTATTTAATCTCCTAAGCAAATAAGTAATGAATACTCTCTAAAAGAGTAGAATGAAAACAAGTGGCACATGGACTTATGCAATGGTCCTGAGATTAATTTGACCTATAAGCCAAGAAGTGCTAAAATTGAACATCATTATTACATCACTTGCATGCTAGAAGGGGAGTGCTACAGTTTACAAGGCCATAAATCACTATAAAGAAGACCTAGGGAGATTAACCCTAAGTAGGAGGGCATGCTATATGGATTAGAATCCTAATTTCACCTCTTTAAACCCTAGATGGAAGATGCAGTAAATTTGATGGAAAAGGTATAGCTAGAGGAAAGATTCATTAGCTAAGAGACCCCTCCAAGCCTAGTTGAAATTATATTTGAAGGAAGAAGTTAAGGAGCACTTAATGTGATCTTCTTCATCTTTTTATGTTTTCTTGGGTTGATTTTATGGCTGGGAATTACTAGGATAAATCTACTAGAATAATCATTATAGAAGGGTTGTTTTGTTCCAATACAAGGGCATTCAGGTTTAGGTGAAACCTTCCCTTCATCTCGCTTTAATCATTGGGTTTATTGAAAAAAATTCTTATGTAATGTCTCAATTATGGTTGTTCACTTCATTTTGAGGACTCCCCTAGCTAGGGTTTCAAGGTTAAGTACGGCACATTTAGGCTCTTGATATGTTGGTGAAATCGTACTTTATCGTTTCATTTGTGGTTGTCTTTTAATTATTGATGGTTGTACATTATCACCAAAGTGATTTTTTACTTATTGTGAACAACACTTTTGAAAAGGCCCTCCTTCAATTTTTTGATATCGAAGTGAATCCATGTGGATGGTTGAAGCATGTTTATAGCATCCTAGCTACACATTCTTCCATAGAAGTTCAAACCCTCGTGATTGTTAATCCTAACTTAATCCCCCATTGGAAAGCCATTGATATTAGAAATCCACCATCCCATTAATTCTAGGAATATCGTAAACATCTTTTTCTAGGGTTCCCCCCCTTGCATCAGAGGACAGTCAATCTAAACTGAGAGGGAAACCTTCTTAAGTGCCTTTATGGTTGTAGTTGGTTTTGGAGTTTGATTATCTTTGGCATGGGTCTAAGAGGTAACAATTCGCATAAGGAACAACTCAAGTTAAGAGTCAAGACCCATTGCAGGCAACAAGAATTCCCAATTTCATATATAATATGCTTGAGAACTACATTTATGAGCTTGGTATGTGAGTTAGGTTAATAATAAGATTAGGCTATGAGGCAATCTAACTTTAGACCAAAATCTTGGTTGTCATGGTTTCGCTATAACAATAGGGACAAAGTGTGTGAATCAATATTAGGTATAAGAATACCAAGTAGGCTCCTTTTTAGACCTATGGATATTGCCTATAAGACCTAGACAGGGATATGAGTTATCTATAAGTTCTAGAAAAGTTCATGATTTATTCTCAAGTGTGAAATGTTGACTGGTTGTGCATTCCATGGCTAAGAATGAGTGCTTCATTATGCCACACAATTTCTTTTCTTTTCGAAAAACATCTACCATGTGTATTCATTTATGCAATTTCTTAAACATGGTATCCTAGCATGTGCTTATTAAGTAATATTTCTACAAGTGATCAGGAAGTAATAACTATCACAAAAAAATTGAAATAAAAATCCCTTGTCATCCACAAACCTCTTAAGTACTTAGAGGCAATGATGATGAATGAGTCCAATATCAAATATTTAACAACTTCATACAACTTACTCCTAGAGTTAATATCAAGCTTCAATAAGCAAGTATTTGTTCCACCATGGCCTTTAATTACACAAAATAACAAGCAAATACATGTGACCCACCAGCTAACTTCCCCACAATAGTATCCCATTGAATCACATCACAACACATATCAAAATGACATAAGGCTTGAAAAATGAAAAATAATTCATACAATTTAAATTAAGCCAAAAACAAAAAAAAACAAAATCGATAGTATAGTGTCCTAAAAGTGAGAAAATTAATCTATGAATTTTACACCAACATTCTAGCTGAACAAACTAGCACAAAATAAAAGATCCCTTACAACCTCAAAATGATGACAACTGACTCTTACATGAATTACAAATAAATTTCGATGAGCTAATGGCCATGGAAATGTCTTGATCTTACTTTTATATTTGAATGAAGTGCTTGATTTCTTTGTAGCTCGAATTATTCGTGTTTTAGTACCTAATAAGTGCCATCACCATCTCCTTCTTAATAGTTGGAATTTGAGAAATGAATCAAACCTTGCTCTTATCTATTGCAGCTAGGAATTTTTTCCGTAGTTGTCACAACTCCTAACCATAGATCTTGACTTAGAAGATGCCCTAATCGACCTACTCACAAGCCCAATCTAGCACATGTCCATGATGTTCATTTGGCCAATTTGATCACACAATAGTGGTTGTGCACAGTATACCCTAGTCCACAGTTGCTCCTTCAAGTGTTAGCCTAACCTATGGTTTCCTTGGCCCTTAAATATCTACTCACAACCTCTCTCAAAGAAAAAATGACCCTAATCAATAGATCTATGAAGAAGGTAGATAGCCCCCCTAACTTTTCCTATCCTAAGGAAAACGAAAGGCACCATTCTCCTAGAACAAGTTCTGATCAGAAATTTTACTAGATTGTGACCTAGTCCTACTTTGGTTGATAAGTGGATTTTAGGAATCTTAGTCTTCTAAATGTTAAATTTTGAACCTAGTAAGCTAGCCATTGATTCCTAGATAATTATTACAATTCTACTAAATAAAAGAACAACTATATTATTAACATAAACATTTGGTGGAAGCACAATGATAACCAATCTTAATCACATGTTAGAAACACACAAATTTCTACCCAATCAAATCAATTCTTCATTAATAATAATTTGAACCTACTTAGGCTCTCATCTTGGGACAATGGCCCAACTAAGGAATTTATAAATAAAGCATACCCTGGATCCAATTGATCAAGCCCTAGCCTTGGTTGATCTAGATCTTCTCGCTACACCCTTGCACTTTCCTTGGACCTTACACACTTGAATGGAAGTCCTCCACTCAATCACTAAGATCTTTGCTCAAATCATGTGCCCCTTTGTGGTGCGTCTTTATCCTCTCCTTAGCCTTGCTTTTATAATTATGTATTGTGCTAAATCCCTAACTCTAATCTCTAAAGTGATTGACAACTAAGATTAGGTCTCGCCTCACTCAAGATTAAAATATGTAATTCGCTAAAATAAATACATTTGATTTTCCTTAGTTTCCTTAGCTTAATAGTTAACATAATTAATTATGTGCTTTTACTAGTTAGACTTAAGCTAAATTACAAAAACCAACTAAGTCAATATTTGAGCAAGTATCCTAAAGCGATTTTGGGTGACTTCTGTGCACCTAGACACTTAGGCATGTGCAGAAGTACCTACCCGACCTACAAATATCAACACTAAAATGCAAGGAAAAATCCCATTCTTGTTTGTAGGACCAGTTTGTGAATTTCATGTTCAAATCAAAAGAAGGCAAAGATCTAATATTTTGTTTTGGCCCATAATTTATGGGTTCACAAGGGTTAGACCTCAATCTTTAGACCATAAAATTTAACCACTAAAAATACTTTCTACAATTTCCATTGGGTTTTCCTCCCTTGTTTGCCATTAATTTTTTGGGACAAGGCTACCCTAATGAACAACAGGGATAGCTTGGGAAAGTTCATCGCAACAACAAAACCAAATGGATGCCAATTCATTTGTGCTCGAGTCTACATTTAAGTAGCACTAGTAAAAGGTGTCTCAAGGGCCATCCTTCTCCAGCTAGGTAATAGGTTTTTTCACCAAGAGATGGATTACAAACTACCAATATAATATTTAGTTCTAGAGGAACAACTTGAGGATAATGGCATGCAAATTGCCCATAGACATGGCACAAATTTCATTTAAAGGGAAGTTGTTTGTAATCCATCTCTTGGCGAAAAACCTTTCACCCCACTGGAGAAGTATGCAAGTAGATTACAAGCAATGGCATGCAAAATGCCCATAAACATAACACAAACTACATTTAAAGGTAAGTTGTTTGTAATCCATCTTTGGGAAGAAAAAAAAAATCCTATCTAGTTGAGTGAGGCAAGTTTTTGCCAAGAGATGGATTACAAACAGTTGTCATTTAAATGTTATTTATGTGATGCCTATGGGAATTTTACATGCCACTACCTATAATCTACACTTCCAAAACCAAATCCTTAATAAGCCCCTTTATGCCTATAGAGAGAATAAAATTTAAAAAAAAAAGGAGAAATACACTCAAGACAATCAAAGCCAATTCAAGTTGATGATCAATAGAAAAGAAAAACGACCCTCCCAACCAAAGAACCAAAAAGCTTCCAAAGCCAACCCCTATAGTATCAATCAATTCCAAATTCTAGGGGATCGCGAAATATTTGATGTGATCCAAATTGGATCATTATATCATTTTTCATCCATCTTGATGCATTTGGAGTAGAAAAAGTGGAGGAATCGGCTCACGGGACCGTTTTTACCAGCAGGTCCCAGTTTCGCGAAACGGGGTCTGAAACCTTCTAGGAGTGTTTTGAGACATCAAACGACATTTTTTGGGGGATAAAACTTTGCCACTCTAACGTAGCACCTTTTCATGTTATTCTACTCATAGAAATATTTCCAACGGCACAAGAATCATGTCAATCGGAGCGTGTATGCAAAAGTTATGTCACTCATAAGTTGACCTTCTTGTTTTCACACCTATAGTTCGAGAGGATGTCGTGTCAGCCCCCATTATTCATGGAAAAGAGGCTAGCCACGTGTTTGTGATGTAAAAGACTCTAAAAGAGTCTATTTTGTAACTCTAGTTAAGATTTGATGTAGTCAAACTTAACCACCAGTAGGCTATCGGGTTGTGTTATAATCGGGCCATCAGGGAGAAGAGGCATTTCATTCTTTTGAGAGCATTTTGTTCCATACTTCAACAAAGATAGTCAAGAGAGATAGGAGGTAGAGCACACAGAGAGAATATGTGCACTATAGCAGCCCATGGGCCATAGACATTACCTCTGTGTATCTATAGCCATTTTTCTAGATAGAGAAAGATAGTGAAGCAGCCTCACCTTCCAACTGGGTTTTCTCCTGAGAGAGTTTCACAGAGAGCATATATGTGTATTGTGTGTGTGAGATTATTCTGTTGTTCTCTACTTTTTTGCTTGATTTACTTTTACATGCATGCACTAATTACAGTTAATTTTACAAATCTAGAAATTAAATCAAATTGTAATAGTGCAGAATCTCATATTTTTAATATAATATTATCAGATTTATTGTGATGAACTGTCAAGTGGAATATCCACGGAAGTTTATAGATCATTTGGTATCAAAACGGGTTTTTTTGGGTATTTTGTGGAGATTGCAGGGATCTAGATCGACAAAGCCAAAAATCATAAAACCCTAATCATGGGCGATGAATCTGTAGACGAACCTCGTGATCCTACAGAGGTGAGGTTTTCGCGGCTTGAAAAACAAGTCGCAGATATAAACCGCAATGTCAACCTCCTCATGGCAGACCTAAGCAATAAGCTGGGGATATTTGGAGAACGGGGTTCGAATGCAAAGGACAATTTAGAAGGGGGATCAGGAGATGGGGAAGACACGGATAACAATTAAAGAAAGAAAGAACCAGGAAAAGATCAACCCAATTCAAGTGTCATGAACCAATCCCTATTTAAAGTGAAAGCAAAAGTCGGTATCAAGCCATAACACGGCAAGATCGACGCTTTGAAGTTGAACCACTAGTTGTAACAACTGGAAGTTTGTTTCAATGTCCATCGGATCGAGAAAGGGCAGAAAATTTCATTCGCGCGGCTGAAATTGGAGGGCCATGCACATACTTGGTGGGAGAGCCACGCGGAAACCCTAAGGTTGGAGGGAGAATCTCCAGTGACTAAGTGGCAAGATTTCAAAACCCTCATTAAGTCACAGTTTTAGCCCATTGGTTACGTGGAAGACCAATGGATCCGGTGGCATTACTTCAGGCAAAAGTCGGACCAAAGCGTGCATGAGTAGACCACAGAATTCAGAAAGACGGCTATAATGTTGGGTATCTCTCCAAAGAACCCAGATGTACTCTTCAAGTACTTGGGGGGTCTGTACCACCATTTGCCTGAGAAATTGATGTTGTTCAAGTCGAAAACGATGGATGAGGCTTGTGTACAGGCACAATACCTAGAGAACATAGGCCTGAAAAGAGCGCAATCAAGTGGATCGAAGAAAAAGGAGCAACAAGACGCTTCTAAGGAGGGGAAGAAGAAGCAAAAGAGGAGAAATGATAAAAAGACAGCAACCACAACACACAAGTGCAAAGATCCTAGCAACCACTACAACCACAACATTGATGGCCATACAAAGGAGAAGTGTTGGAAGTTGCATCCAAAGCTAACCCTGAAGAACAAGAAGAAAGATAATAAGAAGAAGAATCTCATGGCCATTGATTCAAGCAACCAAATTGAAATCAGCTCGAACGTGGATGAGAAGATCGTCTGTACATCAATGCAAAAGGAGGTGAATCTGAGTAGCCTTCAGCAACAGGAAGATTAATAAATGACCAAACTCTTCCATGTAAAGATATAGGTCAAGAAGACGAAGATTGATGCTCTGTTTGACTCAGGATCGAAAGAAAATCTCATTGCATCAAATCTAATCAAGAAGTTGGGGCTGGAAGTTCGTAATCATCCAAACCCATATCCACTGGGATGGGTACATAAGGATGCAAAGTTGAAGGTAACAAAACAGTGTCAAATTAGATTTGTTATCACTGCTGATTTTATTGATGAAGTAGATCTGGATGTGGTTCCCTTTGATGTATGTGCAGTTGTGTTTGGGAGTCCATACATGTACGTGTGTGATGCAATATTCATGAGGAGAGTTACCAATACTAACTCATCAGGGATGGAAAATCATTCATCATCAACGCACACAAAGGCAAGTCGAAAATTTCACTGGTAAGTGCCAACCAAGCCAAGAAATTGATCAATTCCAGCAAGAAGTATGTTTTATTGTTTTTAAGAGAAAATCAGTCTATAGAGGAGTCAATAAGAGACAAGGCATCCCTAGAAATTGGAGTTGTTACAGGCATACAAGGACATGTTCTTAGAGCTAAAGGGCTACTCCCTAAGAGGGAAGTGGAGCACGAGATCCAACTATTACCAAATATTGGGTTGTACAGGAAGTCTGTTATATACGCAAGTGAGGTGAAGAAACAGTTGCAACAGCTGCTAGAACAAGATGTCATTTGACCAAGTACATCACCATGTGGGTCACCCATCATCATTATACCAAAGAAGGGTAGGACTTGGCAGATGTGTATAGATTATAATGTGTAGAATAAAATCACGCTCAAGAACAAATACCCCCTGCCCAGGATAGACAGTCTGCTAGATCAGTTCCAACAAGCAAAGTATTTCACCAAGTTGGACTTGAAATCTGGATATCACCAGGTTCGAGTCAAAGAAGAAGATACATGGAAGACTGCCTTCAAAACCAGGCAAGGTTTGTATGAGTGGTTAATTATGCCATTTGGCCTATGTAATGCACCAGCTACATTTATGAGATTAATGAATGATGTATTGCACCCTTTGATAGATTCATTTGTTATTGTCTATTTGGATGATACACTGTACATAGCTACCTAGGAGGAGCATATTTCACATTTAATGCAGTTGTTGGAAACATTAAAGAAGCACCAGCTGCTAGCAAATCTCAAGAAGTGTGAGTTTGCACAGCAATGCTTGGTGTATTTGGGATATGTGATTGGTGGAGGAGAATTGAAGATAGATCCTTCCAAGATGGAGGCCATCATGAAATGGTTGGTGCCTACTAATGTTACTGAAGTTAGGAATTTCATTGGAGCAACACAGTACTTGAGGAAATTCATAGCCTCGTTTTCAGCGGTGGTAGCACCGCTCCACGCCATAACAACTAGTGGCAAGAGTTCACAGTGGGGAAAATGACAGCAAAAGGCTTTTGATGTGTTAAACAAAAATATTAGTGAAGCACCAGTTCTGGCATTACCAAAATTGCAATGGCCCTTTGAAGTGGAGACAGATGCGAGTGGGTATGTTATGGGAGTTGTTTTGACGCAAGGAGGAAGGCCCATTTGCTACCATTCTGAAGTATTTCATGGGGCAGTTCTTAACTACCTTACCTACGATAAGGAGCTCTATGCCATGGTGCAAGTTTTGAAGAAGTGGAAGCACTCTCTGATGGGAAAGGGGACAATAAGCCACACGGATCACTAGCCATTACAGTACCTGCAGGCCCAGAATACGCTACAACAAACCAAGCATTACAAGTGGATGGAGTTTTTATAGTAGTTTCATTTGGTGATCAAGTATAAGAAGTGCAGCACAAACAAGTTGGACGATATGCTTTCAAGGCCACCCACATCAAAGATTACAGCTTTGGGGACGCTTATGCACATGAAGCCATTCACCCATGATGCATACAGAGAGGCATATTCAAAAGATCAGGACTTCAAGGAGATGTATCAACAATTGCAGAGTCAGAGTCATGTGCACGATGGCGACAACATTGTTGACTACAATCTCCATGATGTGTTACTCTACAAGTTAGATAAGCTATGTGTTCCTAAAGGTGAGCGTTTGCAGCTGATTAGAAAGGCTCACACCTCCAAGGTTGCAGGGCACTTTGGTGTAGGGAAGACCGTGGCTAACTTGCAGAGGTATATGTATTGGCCCAAGATGCAAGAACAAGTAGCTAGGTTCATAAGAGGATGCATGCTTTGTTGTACCAGCAAGCCTAGCAACATGAAACAGGGTTTGTATCATCCCTTACCTGTACCTACTCATCCTTGGGAAAGCATTTCCATGGACTTTGTGGGAGGTTTACCCACAACTAGGAAGGGACATGTCTACATGTTCGTGGTAGTTAACAAGTTCAGTGAGATGTGTGCTCTGATGCCATGTAAAAAGACCATCAACGGACAAGAAGCAGCAAACTTGTCCTTTGGACAAGTCTGGGTACAGTTTGGGATACCAAGGAGCAATATTTCAGAGATGGATACAAGATTTCTCAGTGCATTCTGGACCACATTGTGGGAGAAGATGGACATGAAGTTGAAGAGATCTACAGCATTCCATCAACAAACAGATGGGCAAACATAAGTAGTCAACAAGACTTTGGTGCAGCTTCTAAGGGGTTACAAACAGAAACATCTAAAGGCCTGGGATGAAAATTTGGTATATATACAACATTCATATAATAAAGCGGTCCATGCTTCTACAGGAAATTCCCCGTTTGAAACTTGATTTGGATATTTGCCACCTTCACCTTTGGATATTGCATATGGGCCACAAGGAGGAGTGAAGGAAGACATTACAAGAGATGCTTTGAGGACTGAAAAATTTATAGAGAAAATCAGGCAAATCCATCTATAGGTACAGGGAACATTGCAGAAGTCGTAGATGAAGTATAAGGCCAGGCATGATCAGCACAGAACAGAGAAATCATTCAAGGTGGGAGACCGAGTATGGCTATAGTTGAACAAGGAGAGGTTGCACGGGCCTAGTAAGAAAATCAAGGCCCTAAGGTATGGTCCCTTTGAGATATTAGAAAAGGTGGATGATAATGCCTATCGACCTAGTTTACCACCATATATGCGCATTTACTCAGTTGTAAATTTAGAGAATTTGAAACTCTATGAGCCTTCCATGCTAGATCAAGAAGAGGAACATGTCCTACCTTCTGTGGAGGATTTGGCACCAAACACTCAAGCAGAGTTGACAGAAGATATTGTTTTGCATAAGAGATCTAAGACTACAAGACAAGGACATCAAGACCTTTGGCAGATTGGGTTGAAGGGACAACTTCCATGCAAAGCTAAATGGTACACCAAAGAGAAGGTGGAGGAAAAATTTCCTCACCTCATTCAGTAAAAGATTTTAGGGACCAAAAGCCTCCCAAAATGGGGAGGTGTGATCCGAATTGGATCATTATATTATTTGTCATCCATCTCGATGCATTTGGAGTGAAAAAAGTGGAGGAATCAGCTCACGGGACCATTTTACCGGTGGGACCCAATTTGGTGAAACGAGGTCCAAAACCTTTCAAAAGTGTTTTGAGGCATCAAACAACATTTTTTGGGGTATTTACCGCATAAGCGCCACCCCTTTTTATGTTATTCTACACACAAACAACTTTCCAACCACGTAAGAATCGCGTCAATCGGAGTTTGTATGCAAAAGTTATGTCACTCATAAGTTGACTTCATGTTTTCACACCTATAGTTCGGGAGGATGCCACGTCAACCCCCATCATTCATGGAAATGGGCTAACCACATGTTTGTGATCTAAAAGAGTCTAGAAGAGTCTATTTTGTAACTCTAATTAAAAGTTGATGAAGTCAAACTTAACCACTAGTAAGCTATTAGGTTGTGTTATAATCGGGCCACTAAGAGGAAGAGGCATTCCATTCTTTCAAGAGCATTTTGTTCCATAGTTGAGCAAAGATAGCCAGAAGAGCTAGGAGGTAGACCACACAGAATATTTGTGCACTATAACAACCCACGGGCCACAGACATTACTTCTTTGTATCCGCAGCCATTTTTCCAGACAGAGAAAGAGAGCGAAGCAACCTCACCTTCCAGTTGGGTTTTCTCTCGAAAAGGTTTTCCATAGAGCATATCTTGTGTATTATGTGTGTGAGTTTATTCTATCATTCTCTACTTTTCTGTTTGATTTACTGTTACATGCGTACACTAATTACAGTGAATTTTACAGATCTAGAAATTAAATAAAATTGTAATAATGTAGAACCTCAAATTTTTAATATAATATTATCAGATATGTTGTAATGAACTGTCAAGTGGAATATCCACGACAGTTTACAAATCATGATGAAATAAGGACTAGAATGCTACATGACTCCTCAAAATAGCCCAATTGAAAGAAGCCAAACAACAAGAAATCAAGCTATGATCTGACAAAAAAAAGGGAGGAACTCCAAACACTCAAAGTAGAGTCAGAAAACCTAGAAACTACCACAACAACAAAGAAATAAGACTAACAAGTAAACAAAAATGGGCTAGTGCTTCATGTGGAAGTGTCTCCTTGATCTTGAACAAGCAGCCCCCCTCATTCCTTCAAATTGTCTCCACTCACTCAAGGAATGAAATCCAACCAAAAGCGCAAGGTAAATGATGTGGCAAGGGACATCATTATGGGAATCCATAGCTCACTCTTCAACTACAAACAAATTGTTAGCAAAAGGCTTTCTACAAGAACTTCCTTCAAATTCTAAAGTTGGAAGAACACTTCTAAGAGACTAGGCATGTTGTGTTTTCATTGATTACTATTTACCTGATCTATACAAATCTATTCCTATCTTATTGGAAAAGAAAGATGTCAAGGAGAAAAGTTTATAATAGTTGGGGTACATTCCTCCCTAACAAGGGGAATCAATTCTACAGTCTACTAGATGAAGTTTCTATGCCCTAATAACTTTCCTGTAATACAGATAATGTCATCGCCTTTTAATCTAAAAAATCTTAACCATTATTGTTAAAAAAGCAATGAGCCATTCTCCAAAATTAGAGGCATTGAAAGCCCCAACTCCTAGATTTTAATTACCTATAGGCTATCATAATCTAGCGGACCAAAGTAATTTCTAGTCCCATTACAATCAACAAAAGTAGTACATTGCAAGTCTTCTCATTGATTTCTTGCATAACCTACCATAGTTGAATTGTAATAACATCAAGAATCCAATGGCATCTCACCAAGATAGCACATTTAACTCAATCTCATTGCTATATGCACAACTTTCTAACTAATGATGTCTTGGCACATTCAAATACAAAACAGTAGTCTATCACTTGCCACCACTAGCAGTACCCTTTAATGTTCAAAAAACAACACAAACCATAGCCTCTTGCATTTGACTGAGATAAAAAAATGCACCATGGCCTCTTGCTTTCAACCGGGGATAAAAAATGAAGAAAAGATGGCCTCTTATGTCCAACCATAAACAAATAGCATAGACCAACAATGGTCCTGCACTATAGCTGCTTAGTTCCAAACAGCAGTACCCTCTAATGTTCAAAAAAGAACAAACCATAGCCTTTTGCATTCGACCGAGGATTAAAAAATGCACCGTAGCCCCTTACATAGAAGAAAATATGGCCTCTTATGTCCAACCAAAAACAAATTGCATAGACCAACAATGATCCTGCGCCATAGCTTCTTAGTTCCAAACAAGGAAACATAAACATACACAAAACATAGATCTTGGTCTGATAACATAACACTTTGGTCCCAACCAAGCCTTTGGCCTTTAATGGAGAGCTTAACACATAAAATTTCTACAACTGAACACTTTGCACATGGAGTGAAGACTATAACGCAAAACGTCTTTCAAGAGAGCATACACTATATCTATTCTAGAACCTAGACTTACCAGTGTTGAAGATATAGTTTTGCATTGGAATTCGGTAGTTGTCATTCTTTGAGATTCAAATGATCTAATATTATATTCAATTTTCAATTTTATTGTTGACATTGTATTAGAACTTCAAGTCACTATTTTTTTGGAGTTGTTCGTATCCACACTTTCAAAGCTCCATTGAATATAGTGAATTTCTTACTGATTGTCCTACCATTGAGGATTATTTTGAAATCATGCTAACATCATTCTTAATGGCACACTTATGTTGTGCAATGGTGCATTTTATAGTCACTACCTTTGCTAGACATTTTCAACTTCAATCCCTCCAATTTACCAACTCATTATCTTCATCCTGATTACGACACCTCACACTCCATTAGTTTTGGTATAACCTAAACTCTACCAAACTTGAAATTTGATATCGATAGACGACATTACACCCACAGCTAAAAGAGGAATGTTGTCAAACACATCGCAGTGCAATCTGCCAAAACTTTGACGATTTACATTCCAACAAGTCAACAATTAAAGGCCTAGTTTCTTTTGTTTTGAAAATATCACCAGAAAATATGAATACAATGAGAAAGTGTTACTTTATATAATATATGGCCATACCCGCGGGTGGTAGCACAATTGGCAAAAAAATATGTTGTCATGCCCTTGTGTATCCAAGTGATCGGAAGTTCAATCCCCTGGATATGTCTCACCAGCCAAACCAAATATATATATATATATGGCCACGGTGTGTCAATTACGTGATATCAACAGTGATAACATTGAAGGTATAAATTGATATGTTTTTTTATTTACAAACAAAAATGCAAAGACAGGTTTAAATTACATGAATCTACAGAGTTCATATTCAAATTTTTATTTCATATAATGTCAAAGTTACAGCACCCCTTTATTATTCAACTCATCACATAGAAAAGCATGGACTAAGCGACAGCCAGCCCGTGTTTAATAAAGGCTTTTGTGTTATAGCATGAAGGCTTATATTTCACATACAAACTGCCTAAAATAGGTTGCAGAAACTATAAGAATAATTATAAGCATAACCCATCAAGCAACATTTAGTTTTTGTTGTTCTTTATTGTTTGTAGAAATACAACTTAGGCTTCAAGGAATTGCTATACATGACTACACAAACACGTAAGGTTTATATTAAATTGATTCTGCATTTGAATCTAGGCTTTTATGCCTGCCAAGGTGGCAGAGTTTGAACCTGGGTCATTAATGTGGCAATGCCTCATCTCAAATTGTGCATTAAACCTAAATCTAATATGGGACCCTCTGTCATCAGTCAATGTAAGTCAGGTAATATATTTACAATTTCAGCTGCAATAATGAAAAACATAGAAAACACAAGTAAACACTTCAGCAATGGGCTTATTAAGGATAAACATCAGCATTTGCAGTCCATACTCCGTAGTTGAACTTCTGAAACAGATGATACAGATATCATGCACCGCATTGTCAAAACACACATCCTAAACAACCAAGAGAGTCACGATAGCTCTTTTGAGGGATTTAGTATAAACATCTAAAAAGCAGCTCGAAGGCAGTGTTTTCAAGCAAACAGCAAGGCATAGTAATGCTATGTTCTCAAACAGAGCTCCAAGAATCAGTAAAAGTTCTAAGAGCGACTTTGTATACAGTATGTTATTTTCAAAGAAAAACTGAGTGCCCTCATGATGCGGGAGTCTCAAACAAAGCTTCTACATCTTTCACTACAGTTTTGGCTTCACGAATCTCATCGCCTTCCTGACCTGACTGCTCTAGCTCTGTCTGCATTGAGACAAAAATGTACTTTCATTCTCTATTTTTAAGAAGTGTTTTTAACAGTAAAAGTATATCTTTATGATTCAAAATGAAGCTTAAAATGTTTTCTGAACCTGCCTGAGCATCTTTTTTTCCTTTAAAGAGAGAAGGGCACTGAATCATACCAGCATTCCCTGCAACTCAATAAGGGCAGCTTCAAGGCGTTTCCGACAATCAGGAAGCATCATCCTTGATTCTGCTAGTACATTCTCCTAAGCCACAGAATGAAAAGCCTACTCAGTGATATAAAATCTGTTAAAATAGAGTACATGAGGGTAGGCAATGTAATATGAAAGCAGACATATCAAATTCCAGCCGGTTTTAAGATAGATTTACCAAACCATTACCCTGTGAATTTTTACATGGGCTGATAAATTAGTCATTCAAAAAATTCAGAAACTTACTAAGACAAAACAATCTAAAGATAAAGCCAACATACAGAACAAACAACAACACAATCTCAGTGCTGGCTTGCATCGGGAAATCTGTTCTTTTTAATAACAATAACTAGAAACACAATATCAAGACAGACAAAGTTCTCCAACTTTTATGTACACGATATGATTTACCAAACCATTGCCCTATTATTTTTTTCATGGACTAATAAGACACTCAAAAAATTCAGAAATTTACTTTATAATTTATTACAAGTCTCCATGCACAAATTTAATTATTTCCTTAATGAATGCTGCATATTATCCTCAAACTAGACCCATAACTTAATTTCCAGGACTCTATGCCCACTGGGGATTGAACCTGGGTCTTTAGCACGGAGATGCCTAGTCTCAACTACCAAACCACAGCCAAATGGGCCTTATTTAATCCCTCTCCATGTGTAATAGATCCAAGGTCAGGATGGGCCTGTACTAGTTCACAGTTGCTTATATATTTTAATTAATAAGATCAATAATGCAGCTGCTTGTTTTTAGGTTAAGATAATTAAGAAAATAAAAAGGCAGCCCTTTTATTCATTTAATTTTATTAGCATTATACACGTGCACACATGCACGCAACACACACAGGGATCTCCCCCAACCCCAGAATGTAGCGCACCTCACTTCTCTCAGTGCAACTAGGACTAGATATTCTTATTAATGGACAATACCTTACCTGGCTGAAGGACAAATATGAATGGAATAAAGAAATTACACTAAATATATGGGAGCACAAAAATGTGCTAAATGATTAACATAAAATGTCAACATGATTAGCATACAATGTCAAAGTGATTAACACGTAATATTAAAAAATAAATTTAAAATTATCACTTTGTCCTTATCATTTCAACCCTACTTGAGTCACGAGTGGCAACATGCTTTTCTCCAAACCAGTGTCTTCGCCTGGAGTATATGCACTAGAGCCAGGAGAATGTGTTATTCATGGCCCCATGTAATCTGGATAAAGATGTCATTTATAGAGATCTAGAGAGGTTCCTGAACCAGTTGATTTATTTATTTATGATAGAGACATCGATTGGCTGGACAAGTCAAATGACGGATTAGCAGGTCTTCATTGATTTTGATCTCAAAGAAAACATAAACAAGGTGATTTGTTGACTTGTGATAAAGAGTTCCAAATTGCTTGAAAAAGGAGTTGAACTTACAATATTTATTTGAACTTAAATATCATGGTGACTATGATGATGATTTGACAAATAGAAGAACACAACAATCCATTGGAATGATGTCACATTTTACGCCATCCAAAATGGGATTGAAGGAAACATTCAATCCACACATGTAGGCTACCTGTTGACCTTGAATCATCCACAAAATCTCATATTGATCATGAACATCAATATTATGGCATAGCAATGAATTGTTCAATGTACTGAAAGGCAGACTATCCCACTGACGTGAAGGGTGAAGTCATTGTTTTATCAGCTCTTCCTGTACTAAAGAAGATAAATATGCGAGTTTGATTCACTTCATTGCACTGATGTTGAAGAATGCTATAAAAAATATCAGAAGCCACATAAAGAACCTTTTAACAATGCAAATACACAAAACTTGCAGAGGGAATGCAGGAGAAACAACATGACAAACAGATTCAGATTCATGCATTCAGATTATCGAAAAAAAATATTACAGTATATGGATCCATCATAACCCCAGTTCTATTAAGAACCAAGAGGCATCAAAAAACTCAAGGTGTAAACCTCAATCTTTTTGCACTGTTAGATACTATACGGGTTTGCACCTCGCCTTATTTGATCCCTCTCCATGTGTTAAAGATCCAAGGTTAAGATGAATCTAGATTCTATACTAGTTTATACTATATTGTTGTTCAAATGTAGGGATAAATAAGATCAATTAGCCCACCCAGTGAACTTGCTCGAGTGATTGAATACTCTAATAAAATCAACTAGCCCAGTGGGCTAGCTCAAGTGATTGAGTACTCTAAGCTTCATGTAGGAGGTCTCAGGGTTGATTCCCTGGGTGGCTACCCCTGTTCAATGCCTCACTTGATGTCCCTAACAGTTCAGGTCCTGAATAGAGTGTCAGCCAGTTTACAATGGATTCTGGGTACTATCCACAAAATGCAAGCAAGTGCTCGAGGGTCTCCCCGCGAGGTTTTTCCTTGGCAAAGCGTAAGATCAAAAATACATTTTTTCTAGGTTAAGGTGAATAAAAAAATCATAGGCTCTTTTTTTTCATTTCATTTATGATTGTAGTAGTGTTATACATGCATGCACACACACACAGGGAATGCAGGAGAAACAACATGACAAACAGATTCAGATTCATGCATTCAGATTATCGAAAAAAAATATTACAGGATATGGATCCATCATAACCCCAGCTCTATTAAGAACCAAGAGGCATCAAAAAACTCAAGGTGTAAACCTCAATCTTTTTGCACTGTTAGATACTATACGGGTCTGCACCTCGCCTTATTTGATCCCTCTCCATGTGTTAAAGATCCAAGGTTAAGATGAATCTAGATTCTATACTAGTTTATACTATATTGTTGTTCAAATGTAGGGATAAATAAGATCAATTAGCCCACCCAGTGAACTTGCTCGAGTGATTGAGTACTCTAATAAAATCAACTAGCCCAGTGGGCTAGCTCAAGTGATTGAGTACTCTAAGCTTCATGTAGGAGGTCTCAGGGTTGATTCCCTGGGTGGCTACCCCTGTTCAATGCCTCACTTGATGTCCCTAACAGTTCAGGTCCTGAATACAGTGTCAACCAGTTTACAATGGATTCTGGGTACTATGCACAAAATGCAAGCAAGTGCTCGAGGGTCTCCCCGCGAGGTTTTTCCTTGGCAAAGCGTAAGATCGAAAATACATTTTTTCTAGGTTAAGATGAATAAAAAAATCATAGGCTCTT
Source organism: Pinus taeda (assembly GCA_000404065.3). NCBI lineage: Eukaryota > Viridiplantae > Streptophyta > Pinopsida > Pinales > Pinaceae > Pinus > Pinus taeda. The sequence continues at coordinate 119,329 of APFE031261968.1, forward strand.
TTTTTCATTTCATTTATGATTTTAGTAGTGTTATACATGCATGAAAACACGCATGCATGCACACACACAGAGGGAATGCAGGAGAAACAACATGACAAACAGATTCAGATTCATGCATTCAGATTATCGAAAAAAATATTACAGTATATTGATCCATCATAACCCCAGCTCTATTAAGAACCAAGAGGCATCAAAAAACTCAAGGTGTAAACCTCAATCTTTTTGCAATGTTAGATACTATACAGGTTTGCACCTTGCCTTATTTGATCCCTCTCCATGTGTTAAAGATCCAAGGTTAAGATGAATCTAGATTCTATACTAGTTTATACCATATTGTTGTTCAAAGGTAGGGATAAATAAGATCAATTAGCCCACCCAGTGAACTTGCTCGAGTGATTGAGTACTCTAATAAAATCAACTAGCCCAGTTGGCTAGCTCAAGTGATTGAGTACTCCAAGCTTCATGTAGGAGGTCTCAGGGTTGATTCCCTGAGTGGCTACCCCTGTTCAATGCCTCACTTGATGTCCCTAACAGTTCAGGTCCTGAATACAGTGTCAACCAGTTTACAATGGATTCTGGGTACTATCCACAAAATGCAAGCAAGTGCTCGAGGGTCTCCCCGCGAGGTTTTTCCTTGGCAAAGCGTAAGATCGAAAATACATTTTTTCTAGGTTAAGGTGAATAAAAAAATCATAGGCTCTTTTTTTCATTTCATTTATGATTTTAGTAGTGTTATACATGCATGAAAACATGCATGCATGCACACACACAGAGGGAATGCAGGAGAAACAACATGACAAACAGATTCAGATTCATGCATTCAGATTATCGAAAAAAATATTACAGTATATGGATCCATCATAACCCCAGCTCTATTAAGAACCAAGAGGCATAAAAAAACTCAAGGTGTAAACCTCAATCTTTTTGCACTGTTAGATACTATACGGGTTTGCACCTCACCTTATTTGATCCCTCTCCATGTGTTAAAGATCCAAGGTTAAGATGAATCTAGATTCTATACTAGTTTATACTATATTGTTGTTCATATGTAGGGATAAATAAGATCAATTAGCCCACCCAGTGAACTTGCTCGAGTGATTGAGTACTCTAATAAAATCAACTAGCCCAATGGGCTAGCTCAAGTGATTGAGTACTCTAAGCTTCATGTAGGAGGTCTCAGGGTTGATTCCCTGGGTGGCTACCCCTGTTCAATGCCTCACTTGATGTCCCTAACAGTTCAGGTCCTGAATACAGTGTCAACCAGTTTACAATGGATTCTGGGTACTATCCACAAAATGCAAGCAAGTGCTCGAGGGTCTCCCTGCGAGGTTTTTCCTTGGCAAAGCGTAAGATCAAAAATACATTTTTTCTAGGTTAAGGTGAATAAAAAAATCATAGGCTCTTTTTTTCATTTCATTTATGATTTTAGTAGTGTTATACATGCATGAAAACATGCATGCATGCACACACACAGGGATCTCCCCTAATCCCTGGTCGTAAAACACCTCACTTCTATTGGTGCAATTAGGACCAGTGTTGTCAGGCTCTTTTCAGACTCCAGAGTCTCGCTGAGACTCTTCTGTCATACTCCCCACATGGCAGATTCTTCTGAAACTTGCCAGAGCATATTTTTAATTTTAAGTATTTTTTCTCTTTGCTAAGTCTAGAAGTGTCTGAAAAGAGTCTAGCTAGTCTTATCGAGTCACAGGGCGGAAGAACCTTGAAAGAGCCAGAATCTGGCAAGCAGAGTCTTTAAAGAGCCAGAGTCTGGCAACATTAATTAAGACTACAGATCTTTATTTAAAACCTCTTATGTAATTGAAGGACAATTATCAATGGACTAACTTGTGTCAACTAAATAACATAAAATGTAAACATAACTAGCATACAATTATATAAAATAAATAAACAACAACTGTATAGCCCATGGAGTACTGCTAAAAGAATCCTGGATGATAGTAACAGCCACTGCTTATGTTCAATCCTAGCAAGATGATTTCTCACCAGAATATGCCTCACAACATTGTAGCATATACTGATAATATCATGAAAGTTGAAACATTGTTGTCCAACCCTTGTTTTAATGGACAGAGTGACACCAATGAGTAGGCAGAGAAATACAAGTTGCACCACCTGAATGAAGGCCATTAGCCAGTAATCAGAGATAGTAGAAGACAGAAACCAGGATATAAAGGGCAACTTCAGGTGATTAAAGAGCAAAGCAGCAGAAGATTGAAGACACTTGAAATACACTAGAAAAGAGATCAACTGGTTCAGTAGGAACTAAAAAAAACTGATGTTTCTGAGTTTGAATGAGTCCTCTTACCTCCAGCCATCACTGTAGAAAATGTAAAGGCCTTGGCCTATTTGAGGGTTGGATTTTAGTTGGATATTAGTTATATACTGGTGGGATAGTGGATGCTAAATATTGGGTCATATTTTGGATATATAGTATAATAGTACCGATGCATCCTGGAGAATGAAATACTGTTATGTAATGATGTATTGGACCATGCTGAGGTTAATGGAATGAGGCCCACCATTCAATTTCTATTTGCATTTATATTGTATGGCAATGATGTCTTTTACTTCTGTTCTTTATCTATCATGTCAACTGGCTTCTGATTGCACAAATGTTGCATACTTAAATATAGATGAATGATGATCTGGATGGTAATGTCCAATAGTTGAATGGATAGAAGGTGAATGCAATCTAATGTTAAGAGGCATGCAATAGTAACTAGTTTTTAGTATAGTTATCAGGATGGGATATGGTTGCATTAGTCACATTGTTTCATCCCTGCATATTCCTTTATCTATCAACACAGCACTTCAGATGAGATCTTCCACTCTCCAAGAATTGAAAACGCCAGCACCTAGACTGCAGTAGACACTTTGTTGCACACTGACGCAAACCTAGGTCTCAAATTGAGACAACAAATAGTTCCATTGTCGGGGCCCTATCATGATGGGTGTAGCATTTTAACAGTATGACTGTTACATTAACCCAAAGTTATGTGGAACACTGGTGGTGGTTTAGACAGGTTGACCTCTTTGTGGAGCAAGTACACTACTAGCTGCCAATCCATTTTGCTATACAATGACCACAATACCTATGAAATTATGATCTTTCTAAGTAGAATTTCCAAAAGTATTGTTTGAATGGCTAGGTAGAGTGGGGGAGAATCAGCAAACTAGTTGAAAAAGAAGGGAGATCCAATGGAAAGTTCAAAACAAAGTTCATTGCATTCCAAAGATTTGTTCAAGAAGTTGAAGTGCTGTCGACTTTTGGGTTAAGAGAATGATAGAATGCTATATTGTTGAATTTGCAATTGAGTTCAACCGATGTTTTACATAAGCAAAAGAACAATTCAAGAAGGGAGCTTGCAGGAGGCTAGTAAAGGAAATTGCAACTTGGGTGAAGATGTGTTTGGGGGGCACTATATGCCCTTTCGGTAGCGTAAACACTCACACATGAGGGTGACCTAAGATGGAACCAATAGTTAAAGGTTGAAGGCACCATGGAGGAGGTACAAGCTCAAGCAACCATTTAAAGCAAAATTTAATAACAGAAAAGTGGTGGCTAAGAAAGATATGAGATATTCACCGAGATATCAATGAAGAAAAGAGAGCAGAAGTTAGAGCAAATGCAGAAAAGTGAAGAGAAGGTTGATCAGTGATTTAAGAGAACATGAGTTCGTAGCAGAAGAAAGTCCAGAATGAGGATGGAGAGAAACGATATTTCCAAATAGGTCGAGAGAACAATAGGGGAAGTAGAGCAGATAGGCAAATGCATTCAATTTTAATTTTTTCAAACTAGTGGATCAGAGACAGTGCAAGAGGAGATCGCATTGAAAGATAATTTTGATCGGCCAACAGGAGAGGACATGATCATCCAACTGCAAGATGGGATGACACTTGCCAGTGTGTTCCAACTATTTGAAAGAGAAATAGCTGAGACAACAATCATCACTTCCTGTGCATTTTGAAACAACAAAGATAACTGCTAGGTTTTCTTCCGCTTTGATTTGGAAGAACCACCTTAAACGTTATCAGACTCAAGGCTCTTTTAAGACTTGGTTGGCATGTGACTTAGGAAGACTTGCCAAACTCTTTTCAGACTCTTTCAGACTCCACAAAGAGAAAATACTCAAAATATGCTCTAGCAAGTTTTAGAGTCTAGAGAGTTACAGAGGAGTTTGGCAAGTGGGGAGTATGAAAGAAGAGTCTCTAGGAGTTACTCTTTTCAATGGTGACTCAACAAGACTTGCGAGTCCGAAAAGAGTTTGACAACACTGCACCACTTGATAATAGTTAATGGAAAGGTTGAGGTGGACAACCAAGTTCAGGGGGGAATAGAGGTGTTAGTGGAAATGCAATTATGGGTTTTAATTCTAATTTGAGTGGCGGGGCCAGTCTGGTCAGTCAACCAGGCCTACAAGGTTTTATTCCTGTGAACAATCAAACCAGTAGCATGGCTGGAGCAATTGTGATGTAGAACAAAACTGGTTCCTATGTGAATTGATATGGAAGGCAAAGAGTACCACTGCTCTAAATGCTATGTTGGTAAGGTTCCAAACCCATTGCAAGGGAGAGATCTTTAATGGTACATGAAATTTGTGCAGACCAATCCCCAAAGTACTATGAAAACCCTAGACAAGGTAAAGGCAGGATTTATAGCTGAAAACCAAATTCCTAACTCAAAACAACAAAGTTTGCCCGAACTGACAGATATCAAACAGAGAATTGGTAAGAGTGCTTAGGAGTACAATCAATGATTCCACAACCTACTCTAGGAGTCTGATTAGTGATTTCATGACCTGATCAGTGAACTATCTTATCCTATTCGAAAACCCAACACAAACAATAGTTCATTCACATCTCTTGCCCTTAACCAAAGGGTCACTTATGGAATAAAAGTGGGCCACGCAACAGAAAGCATTGGCCCAAAATATGAAGACTGAGTCCATGAATGGTATACTAGGACTATTGAAACAAACATTGTGGCTATACCCTCAATCAGCACAACTCTTGAACTTGTATACTTCCACTCCCAATTGTTCATCTTGACAAAACAGATCTAGGAGACGAATAAAACAAAGGTGGAGAGACAGAAAGTCCAATGCAGTGTGTGCAATATTAATAACATACTACTAATGACTGCCCCTCACTAACAACCGAACTTGCAACTCCTAACCTGACCCCACCTACCATTAGGTTTTTGGGTAATCCATCCAATGAATATTGTGAGATGTACATAGCACATGAAAATCCCCCATAGCTTTGTTCGATGCTACAAAAGTAAACTTCTGCCCCTATGACAATGCTCTGGACTTTTCTCAAACAAATACCCACAAAATGGAAAACTATTGTGCTTTGCAAGCACTTGCAGAGTGTTTTGAGCAAAATTCTTTTAGAGTGGCTCTAAGACCTCAGTAAAGGAGGAGACCAAGTAGAGCATGGTCAAGGCTATCAGGGAGGATATGAAGGAAGCTACTATGGAGGACAAGGTGGCAAACAAACAGGTCCTATAAGATGTTTTATAAATATGATGGGATTGGTCGTATCTCTAGGACTTGTCCACAACCAAGAAAAGTTCAATACCACCACTACAAGACCACAGGTCATGCAACTAAACATTGTCCAAATCTATTGGCAAAATGTGAAACAAGGACACAACAAAGCAACATAAACTTTGTAAATTTTGAGTCAAGAAATATCACAAAGAATGGGATCCAAGGTAAATGTAATAACCACAGGGGGCGCTCACACCAATGTTATCAGAACCGGACCGGTCATCAAACAAGTAGACCACCAGGACCGGGAACCTGTCAGAACCGGACCAGAATTGGTAAAAAAACCGGACCAAAAAACTAGTCAACCAAAAACACATAAAATATTCAAATTTTAAAGAAAACCACATATATTCATGTGCATCCAAATGAATCCAAACAATTTTATACACAAATAAGCAAAAGTTTTCATTTGTAGAGCATGTAAGGGTTCACATAACCAAAATAACACCGAGTGCAATCCATTTTTGAACCGAAAATACATCAAAAACAAGACCTAGATGGCCTCTAGCATCCAAAAAAAACCATGCTCCAACAAATACCTACTTATCATCAAAATCTTTGCCTATATTGGGATCATCATCAATATCACCCTCTAAACATTAAAATAAGATAAAAAATGTTCCCCATGTCAATTCAAGATTTTGTTTGAGTGATGGGTCATTTTTAGTAGGATCATGATAGAGGAGTTCAACAATCAATGCCACTAACATCAAGGTACAAAGAGGGATTGGTGCTCTTTGATTAAATGCTAATTTGATACCCTCATACATGAAAAAATCCAATTTAAACATTGCAATCCCCCCAATCCTTAAATCCTAAAAAACTGTTAAGTCGAATGGATTTTGAGTGAGACCTAAAAATCTACTTTCAGCATATGAAATCCAATAAGGTCAGAACCACTCTCAAACATCCTGAGTCATTTCATGGTAATGTTAAAAATTTAAATAAACCTTTATGTTTCATTTTTATCTTTTTACTTTGAGAATTTAAAATTACCATGCGCTGCATAGCAATAATATAGCCATAGGTTTAAAAATCTAAGATCAATAGGGACACTAGAAATGAGGTGTGGGATCTTAGTCTTAGAAGGTGGAAAATGCTTCATAGCCCTCTTCATTCAATTTCATTCCTACTCAACCATAAATGGTTTCACAATAAACCATCTTCAAATATGGAAGTAATGCAAAATTGGAACACTAAGTAGGTGTTATTATCATCATGATCACACTACTTGACATCTTGAGCTGGGAAAGTACTTGAGATCTGAGGATCACTTTGCAGATCAAAATTATGCATGTAACAGGGAACATCTTAGACCTTTAGATTTCTAGATGCAATATGACACAGGAACTTTGTTAATTTTAGGTATGTTCTATGCTTAGAGCAATTTATTTCAATTTTCACAGTTAGCTCAATATCTTTTCCAGATTAGCAATCACATCAACATTAAAGTAAACTACAGATAAAACATAAACATAAATCGCAGAAGACAAGCCAAGACAAGAGGACACAAGATGTGGCACTAGCCAAGGACAAACCCCAATGTGGGGAAACCATTAATCAATTCTTCTTATATGTTCTTCAATAGTTCAACAGAGAGAGAGATAGTACGTTTACAACAAAAGTCAACACTTTGACTTATCTAGATAAGAGCATAGATCATCTCTAAGAAGATACATGAGATCAGTTGAAGACATGTTGCTTCAACTGATTCTCCAAGGTGACTCCTTCACCTATCGTTGTGCTGCATTTCGTCATCATGCTGCACCTCACCACTCTGCACCATGTTGCACCCATCATCACTATGCTACATCTCATCACGCTTCATTAATCATGACTGTACCCATCACTGTACTGCATTATGTGCCATTGCTACACCATGATGTTGTATTGACCTATGCTTTGGCTGCACCTTGCTTGCTTGCTACACCTTGCTTGCTTGTTGTCCCTTGCTTGCTTGTTGTCCCTAGCATGCTTGTTGTCCTTAGCATGCTTCTTGTTGCATGTTAGTTGTCCCTTGCATGCTAGCTGTAACATTGCATGCTTGGAGTATTTGCTGCTAAGTACCATACAACTGTCCCAATGTTAGTTAGTTGTCCCTTGCATGCTGCTCTCCTTCGGAGACATATGCTCCGACAATTCCCGACAATTCCCAACAGTTCCCAACAGTTCCCGCAGTTCAGGCAGATCCAGCAATTCCAGCTGTTCCGGCAATTCCGACTGTTCCCAACAGTTCCTGCTATTCCCAGCTCTTCCCACAATTCTCAGCTATTCCCGCAGTTCCCAGTAGTTCCCGCAGCTCTGGCAAATCCGGCTATTCCCGACAGTTCCAACAGTTCCGGCAGTTCCCGACAATTCCGTCTTCTACCCTCTGGATTAGGTCAGTGTTATCGCTTAGGATCTCTCCTCCTACTAAAACCCAAAGACAAGTAGAGAGGAAGAGATCCCAAGTGTGTTGAAATGACTTGAAGGCCACCTCTATTTATACTAAAACGTTAAGCACAAGTGGGGTTTATTTGGTTGCTTGTCAACCTTAATGAATTGTCCCATAACATAAATAAATTCATATCTCCATGAATACTTATCGGAATCGGATGATCTTTAGATCAATCCTACACCTCTCGATGAGTGGGATCCAAGAAAAATATCGGCTTCCATTAATAAGATGACCCACATGGAGTTTGGCCCTAGTTGCCAATTTTAACACTCCCTCTCAACTAGGGAGAACTCCATCCGCTGATCCATATGTCCGACTGTACTATCTCTGCCCTGCTCTGCTAAGCTTTGCTCTACTCTGCTGAACCATGAAGAAAAAGAATTGATCGAGAATGTCTCATACCATTTTCTACTGACCCGAAGTCAATTTCATCTTAAGAGAGTGTGTCACATCACTCTTACTGACCCGAAGTCAGTTTTGTTGATCCCAGATCAATATCACAAGAGAGTGTCTCAAACCACTCATACTGATCCCAAATCAATGGACGTCATCCTAACATAGGGAGTGCAGTAGATACAACGATGCGTCCATTGATAGTACTACTATGGTCCCTAACCCCATTTCCCTGCTCATTGATCAGATGAGAGGTACTTCCCATGAGTCCCAGACTGCATGGGTAGGATGACTCGACAGGAGAACTAATCATCCTGTCCACGGGTAGGATGCCTGATAGGAGAACTAATCATCCTGTCCACAGGAGAACGAATCATCCTGCCCCACAGTCACCATGGAAAAACTAAACATCCCGGCCCATAGGAGAACTAATCATCCTGTTTCACAGTTTCCACTAGAGAACTAATCATCTCGACCCACAAGAGAACTAATCATCCTGTTTCACAGTTTCCATTGGAGAACTAATCATCCCGACCCACAAGAGAACTAATCATCATGTTCCACAGTTGCCATGGGAGAACTAATCATCCCAGCCCACAAGGGAACTAATCATCCTGTTCCACAGTCTCTACGGGGTATCACAGAGGAAGGTTGAACCTATCATCCTATACATAGCACACCACCAAGGGAGGGTGAGTCACCCTGTGGTCGTATGTTGCTCCAGTAAGTACCCCAAGCCCCCGAGAGCTCCCAGAGCTCAATGCATGCAACATGCAGGACCCTTATAAGAAGGTCTCTCAACGACTCCAAGTCGTTCGGGAAAGTCACAAATTTGACCTTTCCCGAGGCTTTGACAAAATGTCTACAACCTGTACATCAGTCTCAATGCGATGGAGCCTCCTCGCTCATTGACTTACCATATCCCAAATAAGGCAGTATCTGATATCTATCTGCTAGAGCAATCATCAAATACGGGATTCCTCAATAATCGAATCCCCCCTCTGGTTATCACAGAGAATCACATTGGTATTCATCATGTGTACAAACAGCTCACTGAAGAGCTTCCACAACTAGGCAGCTTCATACGAGATCATACTCGTAGCTTTGTATTCGGTCTTGGCGGTGCTTATAACAACCGACTTCTGCTTCCTGCTCATCCATGATATCGAAGCAGAACCCGAAGAGAACCAGCACTGAGAAGTGCTCTAGTGATCCTCCACATTGCCTGCCCAGTCAGCATTCAAATAATCATGCAGCTTCATATTTCTAGTAGTGTATCTCAATCCATGAGAGATTGTGCCCCGAAGATATCTCAAAAGATTCTTGGCACCAATCCAGTGAGGCTCAACCAAATATGAGCTCACCATGCTAACTGCAAAACATATGTCCGAACGGAAGTTCACCAAGAACATCAACGCAAATGAGTTTATGAAACTCAGAGGCATTTCCCAAATCTGGTCCGACATCATCACCATATAACTTCTGAAAGTTAAGATCCTTGAGGTAGTCACGGGCTTGCAGTTTACCGTTCCACGTTCGGAATCCAACTACCTCTTACTTCTGCAAGTGAGAGGGTCTACACCTGTTTGAAATAGGTCGTCCTCAGAAGGTGCTGGTATGAGAGGTCTATCATCCACAACCTTCAAACAATGGTTTGGATCGGCTTCACTCTTAGTGAATCTCAACTTCATCTGACAGCTATCAATCCTCTCATACTACGCCCGAGGAATTTTGCTTCAAGCCATATAGGGCTTTCTTCCACCTGTATACGTGAGATTCCTGATCATGAATCTCAAACCCCTCGTGTTGTTCCAAACCTATGGACCTGCTAGATGAGGGGAATGGTCCCCTTGTAAGATTTTCCTTCGGTACATCTCAGACATGTACTTTCATGCTCTTTTTGAATTCAAGCATCCTTGTCACCATCTGACTCATAGACCTCCGGTGCTGTGTCAATGGACATGGTCCCCAAGGAACTTCCTGCAACTTGATACAACCCTGAACTCAAAAACATCTTTGAAAATTCTATTTTCAAACACGTACCTTTCCATCGATGAGTACCGCCACCCTATAACCTTTGACTTCCATTGCCGAAATGGACACTAGGTTCATCTTGCGATCAGGTACATAAAAGAGATTCTGTAAATGAATCGAGTTACCCTCATTCAATTGAGGGTTAACATTCCCTACACCCTTTCCGGGATAGGTGGCATCGGCTCCAAGTATAATCCCACGATTGTTTCCATCTCTACCAAATTAGAGGGTGCACCTTTCTATCCGATGAAGTGCCTTGAAGCACTACAATCAATAAGCCAGATTCCCAAAGAATCTGGGGTTCCTTGCTTTCTTTGAAGAGTCGGCCATTTCCTTGATGACCTGCATGACCTGTCATTCCTTTGATCATTGAAGATGTCCCTGGAATGATTGTTATCTTCATCAAGAGATGTGTCTCTGCCATTCGGACACTCCTTCGCATAATAGCAGAACTTATTGCAACCAAGGCATTTGCCTTTCCTTCCACCCTTAGATCCAAACTTCCCAATGAAGCGATCTTTAGGTAGGCCATCAAAAACTTCCACTGCGCCATTCTGATAATATTCTCTACTTTGACTTCACCCTCGGTGAATTTGAAGAGAGATGAGGAATCCACTGATCCTTTTGTCCTTTTCCAACTGTCTTCGATGATTGCTCTTTCACTCTTGCTTGGGCATTGTCTTCACCTCAACTCTGATACCATGTTAATTTTAAGTATGTTCTATGCTTAGAGCAATTTATTTCAATTTTCACAGTTAGCTTAATATATTTTCCAGATTAGCAATCACATCAACATTAAAGTAAACTACAGATAGAACATAAACATAAATCGCAAAAGACAAGCCAAGACAAGAGGATACAAGATGTGGACAAACCCCAATGTGGGGAAACCCTTGATCAATTCTTCTTATATGTTCTTCAATAGTTCAGTAGAGAGAGAGAGATAGTACGTTTGCAACAGAAGCCAACACTTTGACTTATCTAGATAAGAGCATAGATCATCTCTAAGAAGATGATACATGAGATCAGTTGAAGACACGTTGCTTCAACTGATTCTCCAAGGTGACTCCTTCACCTATCGTTGTGTTGCATTTCGTCATCATGTTGCACCTCACCGCACTGCACCATGTTGCGCCCATCATCACTATGCTGCATCTCATCATGCTTCATTAATCATGACTGTACCCATCACTGTACTACATTATGTGCCATTGCTACGCCATGTTGTTGTATTGACCAATGCTCTGGCTGCACCTTGCTTGCTTGTTGTCCCTTGCTTGCATGTTGTCCCTAGCATGCTTGTTCTCCTTAGCATGCTTGTTGTTGCATGCTAGCTGTCCCTTACATGCTAGCTGTAACATTGCATGCTTAGTGTATTTTCTGCTAAGTACCATACAACTGTCCCAATGTTAGTTAGTTGTCCCTTGCATGTTGCTCTCCTTCGGAGACAGATGCTCCAACAATTCCCGGTAATTCTGGCAATTCCGGCTATTCCCGGCAGTTCCGGTTGTTCCCAGCAGTTCCCGCAGTTCTCTGCAGTTCCAGCAGTACCGGCTGTTCCCATCAGTTCCAACAGCTGTTCCCGACAGCTCCGACAATTCCCGACAGTTCTGACAGTTCCGACAAATCTGACAGTTCTCGACAATTCCCTGCAGTTCCGGCAGTTCCCTGCTGTTCTAGCTGTTCCGGCAATCCCGACAATTCCCGAGAGTTCCGAGAATTCCCGACAATTCCCGTAGTACCCGGCCGTTCTAGGCAATTCCAACAGTTCCAGACAATTCTGGCAGTTCCCGCTTTTTCCCTCTAGATTAGGGCAGCGTTATCGCTTAGAATCTCTCCTCCTGCTAAAACCGAAAGACAAGTAGAGAGGAAGAGATCCCAAGTGTGTTGAAATGACTTGAAGGCCACCTCTATTTATACTAAAATGTTGAGCACAAGTGGGGTTTATTTGGTTACTTGCCGACCTTGACGAATTGTCCCATACCATAAATAAATTCATATCTCCATGAATACTTATCGGAGTCGAATGATCTTTAGATCAATCCTACACCTCTCAATGAAAGGGATCCAAGAAAAATATCAGCTTTCGTTAATAAGATGACCCACATGGAGTTTGGCCCTAGTTGCCAATTTTAACAAACTCGCTGCATCAGCAGGTTATTCATTTGTTTTCACAAGTATGCTCAATAACTAATACTTTTAATGTATTTTATATTTTTGTTCCCATTTTGGATTTTTTCCTTCATGTTTTCACATATCCAATATTAGATTTTATTTGCATAATGTTAATTTTCCTTTCTAGGTGACAAGTTCACTTGCATGTGAAAGAAACTGGAGTAAATATGCTTGTATCCATTCAACAAAGAGGAATCAACTAGGCACACAAAAGGCACAAGATTTGGTGTTTGTACACTCAAACCTATGTCTGCTATCTCAACAATAACTAGAGTATCAAACAGGACCCACTAGGATGTGGGATTTGTTAGAAAATCAATAGTGGCAACTATTATATCTTATTTTCCTTGACCTTGATAATGCTTTTGGATCTTTAGTTATCTTATTTATCTTCTTTAGTTAGATCTTTCATCAAACACTATCAAAAACAATAACCGTGACAAAAAGAGGACACGGATATAAGCTCTCAACGAGCAAAACCCCTCCAAGGGGAAAACCCAGAAAACTCTTCTCTTCTTAAAATCTGCTTCAAATGAAATACGAAGACCCAGTCCCTAGACCAAATGCTTCTCCTAGTACCAAGTCGGCCCTTCCTCAAGTCCTTCCTTGATTCTACACCAAACTACTACACACTGCAACTTTGACTTGCTAGATACAATACTAGTTCTTGACCTGCAACTTCAACCCTACAATTTCGGTCTTGCAGCTTCCAAGGAAACCCTAGATTAGCCTCCTCTTGAGACCTTCTTGGAGCAAGATAAATCCTCCTAAGGTCGATGAGGTATAGATCAAGTATCCTTCCTTCCAGCTACAAGATGTTGTACTTCATCTTCCTGCAACTCGGACCTGCAACTTCGACCTCTTCTTACAGCCCAGAAACTCTAGCATTTCGCATATGTGAGAGAGACAGAGCCCTGAAACAACAAATTTCGTCCTTCCAACTTCTTCTTGACTTTCACTCTTCTTCTTCTTCTTGCTTCCCAACTACAAATCGAACCCTTTCTTGATAGATTGAACTTGTGAGTGAGTTTTAAATAAAGTCGAACTGCTCCTTTATATAGCCTTCTCAAGTGGTCAAATTCCCTCCTTTAGGCCGACTTGATGATCCTAGGGTCGACTTGTACTCTTGGAGATTCCAGGGCTTTCTAGACTCAAAAACAATTCTTTTTACAATTACAAATTGCCCAAAAAGGCCTTATAAACATGATGTTGACTCCATTGACACATGACAATAAATCCTAAGACCTAACAAACCCTAGAAGCAAGAACATGTTTTTACCTAGAAGACCATCAATAATGAGCATGAAACCCATGCTTTAGTAATAATAACTTTTTCTTTTCTTGTTTGTTACACAAGATACATATTGAAATTAGTACAATAACAATTATGAAGACCGAAACTAGTTACGTTTCTCAACGGAAATATGGTGGTTCACAAGATGATCAAGATGTTGAGCTTCGACTTGAGGTGTTGCAAGACAATGTTGAAGACATACTTTATAACAACACATAGCCTACTGACCAAAGCAATGGCTTTAGAATTGGCTCAAGTTCGACAACCATTCTAGAAAATGGGCTTGAAAATCTAGATTATTAGTTTTATTTGCATTTCGCATAGAATTTAGTAGAAGCAGCTTTTGAGATATGTTTATACTTTATGGTTATAAGAATACATGTAATTGTTAGTATTGCAAAACTCTTATTCTTATAAATGTTTGTTTGTGTTCTCACATCAATAATTGACTAAATGTTTGGGTCTACTTTCAGTGTAATAGCAAAGGAAATATTATACTATTTTCCTTCCCTAATCCACTAAGGCTAAATGTGATTTGGGTCTACTTTCAGTGTAATAGCAAAGGAAATATTATACTATTTTCCTTCCCTAATCCACTAAGGCTAAATGTGATTATTACAATTTGTAGTTGTCTATAATGCGACTTTTTGAAAGCTTTTCCGGTGGGTTTTTCCAGTCAAAATCCGGCAGCAATTTATTGGAATCGCAAGTTTGATAGCTAGTTTCTGCACAATCAAAGCGTCCTAGGGGTTTTTCAGGCTGCTGAATCCAAATATGCAGTTAAAAAACCATTTTAACTACAACAAATCAAGATTTAACCTCAATTTCTTCCGCCGGATTCCATCACCGGAATCTCCAAAAAGTCGCATTATAGACAACTCCTTACAATTTTACCTATGTAAACAACGAATGTTGATGATGAATGCTTTGTTTTATGTTTTTCGTATTTTTCTTATATTATTCTTGAATGTGAAACTCCCAAACCCCATTTCTCATCTCATCCTGTTGTCGTTTCTCTCGTTTTGGTTCCCATTTCTCGTTTTTGGTACTAACATGGATCAAGAATAGTCTGTTTTGCGACATGTCTGAAGTGGATTAACAAGGTTTTAAGGTGAACAGCAGACATGCATTTGAGTTTTTTTGAGTGGCCGCAGAGCTTGAGGAGAATTGCATAGGCACGCAGGTGAATCATTGAAAGATAGCATCTTTGTGACAGTGAAGTTGTTGAAGGAAAAAGCAGGGTTCTTGTCCACATCACCAAAGCAGACCAGCGAAGTTTTTATCATCTGTCCAGCCACCAAGACTGGGTCAAGCAGCGAAGATTATCTGCCTGGGGTTAACGTGAAGGTTTGGAGGCAAGGCATCTTACACGGGTATTTAAGGGCTGCTGCTACCTACCAAGAAGAAGAAGAAGACTTCTGTTGCAGTTAGCTCAGAACAGAACAGTGAATTACTTAGTATAGTAACACTAGGATGTGGTTAATACTAGCATAAGTTACAGTGGAATAAATTACTGACATTACAAATCAGTACTATATTGGTGGATTATTGGTTGTATAAGTTGATGTTCTTTGGGCAGACAGCCCTGTTTTTATGATGTTTGTTACAAAACCATATTGCTGTTAAAAATCTCTATATGTGTGCATTGCATAGAAGAAAATCCACTGTTATATGAATGTATGTGGCTGTTACATAATCTTCTCTGAATTATTTGGAAAACCCTAGTCAGCATTAGTGCCCTGGGGGCAAAACAAAATCTCCCTATGACATTACGGTATATTGACCCTTAATGATCAAATAAAAATGAATCAATGTAAAATATTTACATAAATATCACCACGCACCTATAAAAGAAGGTAGTAATGGAAGAACAAACATTACCCAATTATGATTACTAATAATATATAACCCAAAAGTTTATATGTGTGCCTTTACATCAGCCGTTTGTTTTAATACCTTCAAGCAAAATCCAAATGAAAGGTGGAACTCTCCACATGGGATCCAACAATTTCGCAATAAATGGCATATGCAGCACTAAAAGCCCAGCACAAGACTATGTACCTGTTGTTTAAGGTCATATGGATCAGCACCCTTCTCTTTCATGTCAGCAGTCTTTGCAGCTTCCCTGTCAACCTCTTTTTCATATGAATGGAGCTCTTTGAGAACTCGCTTACAGGTGCCTGTCTTGATTTTAAGAGTTTTCAGTGTTGCCATGACTTAGTCGTCCCTGGAAGTTCCTAAGCCGCCGTTACTTTCAAGCCAGAACGGAAATTCACCAAGCAACCTGAGGCAGGACGCCTTGTGGGTACTTTCGGTTCGACTGGAATTTCGAAGGGAAAGTGTAACCCCTTCGTAGATGTCATGGAAGCCCTTTAAAAACGACCCATAAAGCATTGGCGCCTTCTTGTACTTCACTTTAAACTTACCATACGTAACAATCACGTTATAGTTGATAGTTGATGTTGTGATGATAGTAAAGATATCATGGAATTTGATTTTATCTTTACAAAAAAATTTGTTGAATTCCAATAAAGTCAAATTCGAACACTAACACGAATCAGATGATTATGCCTAGAATTGCATAGGAAAAAAGTAAACCATAGTATCTTTTACCTGAGTAACATGCAAGTTGGAAACTTTATAAACATTAAAAAGAATTCCTTAAGGGCTTCTCCATGATTACGATAAAAAGCATTTATCTCATAATAAAGTTGTTTATTAAATGACAATAACTAATTAACCATAGTTACAAAACCTATATAAAAAAATTATTCACACAAACATAATTGAAAGAACAAAAAAAACATTGACCTTGATTCATTAGGTTGCTTTCAAGCATCTAGTGCAGAGATTAGTTCCTGTTAGTAGCTAGTATTTCCATGGCATATCCCAATGCTAGAATGTTTCAAACTTCAAAACCTAAAAATGATACAATTTCGCAAAACTCAAACAAAAGCCAACATTTATTTATTGAAAAGGGTATACCTTCACTGAAATGCCATTCACTTGCTCAAAAAAAGCATATGATCTCAAAGGTAAGGAGCATTCAACATGCATTAAATTGACCTTCTAAACAAAAAAAAAGAAGCATATGATCTCAAAGGTAAGAAGCATATGATCTCAAAGGTAAGGAACATTCAACATGCAATAAAAGCATATGATCTCAAAGGTAAGGAGCATTCAACATGCAATAAATTGACCTTCCAAAAAAAAAAAAAAACTAGTTATATATTTGCAAGTTTGTAATATTTAATTCTAACCAGATGTATCCTCATAATGCACTAGTTATAGTCTCTATTTCTAAAATCACTTAGACATGGATGTGTGCTTTATGGTTGCTCCCCCTATTATTAATGTCTTCATGATGCTTTCCTAGCTTGATTTATAAACTATTGTGGATATTCCACTGAATAGTTCATCACAACATATCTAATAAAAATAGACTAAAATTTATTAATTTTCCTTAGATTTTTGGATTTATAAATTATTGTCTTTCTTCTTATACATGCAATAGATCAAATGCAAGAAATAGATAACAATGAAATACTAACACACACCAATCACAATAAACACCAAGATATGATCTAGGAAACCCTTTCGAGAGAAAACCTAGCAAGAAGATGTGTTGCTCTATTGCCTTTCGTCTGAATGGAAATTATGCAAGTACAAAGGAGAAGGCACTCTCAATGGAGTTTGGTAAGATCTGTGACCCATGGGCTATTATAGAATGCAAACCCCCTCTATTATGATCTTCTTTATCCACACTTAGCTACCATATTCTACTATGGAAAAAACTACAAGCAAAAAGAATGGAACCCCTTTTCAATTAGTTATAACACAGTGCGATAGCCAACTAGGGATTAAATTTGACCAAAGGCACTCTCTATGTAATTTCCTAACATTTGTGGCCCATGGATTGTTACAAAACACAAACCCCTGTCTTATACTCTTCTTTATCAACACTTAACTACCCCATTCTACTATGTAAAAAAATGCAAGCAAATAGAATGAAACCCCTTTTCCTCCTAGTGACCTAGTTATAACACAATTTGATAGCCAACTAAGGGTTAAATTTGGCCCATTCAACCCTCAACATGAGTTGTAACTCCACCCTTCTAGCGTCTACTTCATTATCCCCACGTGGCTAGCCCTTTTATGGTGGTCGATCATAATAGGTCAACTTCTAGGAAGCATAACTTTTTCATATGAACTCTGATTCAGGCAATCCTTGTGTTGTTGGAAAGATATCAATGTAAAAATTATGGAATCTAGGTCCATAGTAAGTTCCAAACCACAAAAAATAGTCATTTAAGTCCTCAAAATGGCTCTCAAAGTTTTTTCACCCCCAATTTTCCATACTAGTACCACTGGTAAAAATGACTATGCAAGCTAATTCCTCCGATTTTGATCCAAAATTAAGAAGGAAAGAAATGAAATACAAATATAAACATAAACACATATATGGAATAGAAATAAATCCTCATTTCATTAATATCAAATAACTGAAAGATGCTTACATATAGAATGGAAATAAACTAGCTCAGACGATGGTAGCTTATCTCTAAGAAGATATGTGGCAACTAAATGCCTCTGAATTGTGTTATAATGAGGCTCAAATGCCTTTTTATTATTGAACAACAAAGGGAAACCTTAAAGAACTAAAATCCTAACCCTAGGAGATGGAACTCCAAGAGTTTGTGGGCCCCATTGGGGTTAGTTGGACAGCCAACTTCATGGGGTCATAACTTAGTCATATGATCTATGTTTGGCACCTACGATACCTTGTTAGAAAGTTATCTTCAAGTACTACACATTGAATATTGGGTGCAGGACAAAGAACACTGGAATGTTGAGCTCAAAAGCATTGTCTCCTACAACTTTAGTGATGATGTAAGGCCCATATTGAAGCAGGCGAAGCTTGCGGTGGGTCCCAACAAGCTGCTCCTTCTGCAAATGTAACCAAATTTTGTCACCCAGCTGGAACTTGTGTGGCAACTGATATTGATCATGACGTTGTTTGTACTTAGCATTTGCTCTATCCAATATGTCATGGACTTGTTGGTGGATGTGTTGAATGCGTTCAATGAAGTTGGTAGCTTTGTTAGCTTCAGACTAGACATGAGCCGAATTCGCCTCAGTAGTTGCAAGTAGTATGGCAACATCAATTGGACAGTGGCTGGAATCCCAACCCCACCTGAAAGAGGGTTGTGTCAAGTTAAGATGTAGAGAGCTTTGTTGTAGTTGTGCTAGACATAAGGGAGGCTTTCATCATATGTGTGTGGATGCTTTGAGTTGTACATGCGTAGGATGTGCATGATCATCCTGTTGATGACCTCTATTTAGCCATATGTTTGGGGGTGGAAGATCGTGGACTTAGTGAGCTTGGTATCCAACAACAACCAGAAGTTTGACCATAATGTATTTAGGAACTTGTTGTCTCAATCTGAGATAATGGACTATGGGATCCACAAGTGTACCCATACTCGTTCAAAGAAGAGTTTGGCAATGGATTTTGTTGTGATACTATTCTTGCAGGCTGCCAGAATGGCCATCTTAGAGAATTTGTCAATGACCATGAAAACACGATCATTTCCATGCTTGATAGAAGGAAGGAAAAACATGTAATCCATGGAGATAGATTCCTAGGGCTAGTTAGGAGCAGGTGGAGGAGTATACAGGCCTTGCTTCTTAATTGTAGGTTTGGCAATGGCACAGTAAGTGTAGGATTTGATGTACTTCCTAGCATATTATCGAAGGTTCGGCCAATAAAAATACTTCTGCAACACTATCACTATTTTTTCTACCCCAAAATGTCTAATGACCCAATGATAGTGCGCCTCCCAAATCATCTTGGCACGCTCGCTTGAAGGAACACAAAGGTGTCCCAGGTGGCATAACAGTGCATCCTGGAGGTGAAATTCTAGAACTTCCTTGCCTTCCAGGAACATCTAGTATGTGATGTTGAATCCTAAATCACTCTTGTAAAGATGCAGCCATCCCGAAGTCTCGTGTCCACAAGAATCGACCACAGTGGTCAACGCCATAACTAGCAGTCAATTAAGGCAATTTGTAACATTATTCGTATTGCCCTTGTTGTACTTAATTCTTAGATGCAACTGTTGCAAATATGTGGACCATTTCTGATGGTGATTGTTTTTCAACTTTACTTGTGTTGTATGAACTACAAGGGTTGGTGGTCTGTGTGGGTGACCGTTTCCTTCCCCTTAAGGTAATGCTTCCACTATCGACAGGCCTGCACAATGGACTATATCTATTTATCATAGGTGGGATACTTTTAGACTATATCTGAAAGTGTCTCACTATGATATGCCATCAAATTCCCCTACTCGATAAGAACTGCACCAATAGCATAGTCAGAGGCATCTGTCTCAATTTCAAATGGTTGTTGCATGTCTGGTAATGTGAGCACTGTTGTAGAGCAGAGTCGATGCTTCAACTCAGAAAATATCTTCTATTGGGATTCAAACCAAAAGAAATTTGCTTTCACTCCGCCCTTAGTAACTTGAATCAAAGGCCCAGTGATATGAGAGAATCCCAACACGAACCTACGATCAAAATTGGCAAGATCCAGCAAGTTGTGGAGCATTGTTAGAGTGGTTGGGGTTGGCCAATCCCGAACTACTTATATCTTGGTTGGGTCCACATGTACACCCCGCTCATTAATGATGTACCCCACATTAAACCTGGGTCATACCAAAAGTTCATTTCTCCAAATTGGCACACAATCTGTGTTGTCGCAAGGTTTGGAGGGCATGTCGAATAGAATATAGTGTAGGTGCTCTTCCTAACTGTGGTTGAAGATCGGGATGTCATCCAAATACACAACCATGTGGTGAAGGGCTGCAAAATGTCGTTCATCAGCCTCATGAAGGTTGCAGGGCCATTCGTCAACCCGAAAATCATGACCAACCATTTGAAAAGGCCCTCCTTGGATTTGAAGGTAATATTCCACACATCGGAGGCTTTGATAGGTACCTGGTGATAACCGGACTTCAAGTCAATCTTGTTGAAATATTTGGCCCCCTTGAGCTAGCCCACAAGGTGATCAATCCTTTGGAATTGATACCTATTCCATACAGTGATATTATTTAGCGCCCGATAGTCAATGCAAAGCATCTAGGTTCTGTCCTTCTTTTATACCAACACGAATGGGCTCCCACTGGGTGATGAACTTGACCCAATGTGCCCTTTCTACCATAGCTCCTGAATCTACCTCTTGATTTCATTGTTCTCCAAAACAGAGCTTCCGTAGATCGGCCCATTGGGTAGTGGCATGCCATGGGTCAGATCGATGGAGCGCTTGACATGACAGTGTAGGGGTACCCCTGTGGGTGAGGTGAAGATGTCCCTATACTCCTCCATGATCTTATCCACATGTTGTTGTCATGCGGAGGATCCCATTCTAGAGGTTGTGGATGTGGTCACAATCTTCCTCTTGCTTTGAGGGCGAATCATAAGGAAGACAACTTTCCCTGTCTGGGAAATGATCTTATTGCATTGTTTAGCAGATATCAAAGAAAAGACGGTAGGTGGCTCTACCTCTAGTATCTTGTACAATTTCTAACACAAAGTAATAATAACAAAATAAGGCTTAGATTCATATACAACTTGACGCTTCCATAGGTATGGTTGAGCTAATAAAACATCATATATTTCCAGAGGGGGAACATCTCACAATACCTCATATGTAATGAGCTTGATGATATAAGGCAAGTGACACTGTTGGCTAATATAGAAATCTTGCCCTTGGTGGAGCCACCTGATGGTGTATGGTTTTGGGTGCGGTGTCATTGGAAGCTTCAATCTCTTAACGATCTCGGCTAAGATCAAAGTCTTCTGGCTCCCACTATTAACAATGAACTGCATTGGAAAATCCTTTACCCACATATATGAGTGGAAGAGGCACTCCCCCTCCTCTGGATCCTTAAGTTCCACCTTTTGGATCTTAGTGGTGGCTACCATCGTAGTGGGTTCTGCGTCAATGATATGCTTTCCCTTGTCAGTTCTCTTGTCATGTTCCATCTTAGAATCAGAGCATGCATCCATCTTCGAGTCTTTTAGCTCAACCACTAGCGCCTGCTTTGTGCGACATTCATTCGTGTTGTGAGTGGGAGTTTTATGGAACTCATACCACTTACCAGTGTCCTTCTTCGCCTTCATGTTATTCTTGGCTTGTGTCTTCAAGGAGTTGTCTTGGGGGTTCATGGCTTGGCTCTACCCTTTTCTTTGTGGCTTGGGAGCACCTTTGCTCTAATTTGGGTTCATAGATCCAAAATATCGCTTCTTCTTCTTGAATTTATGCTCAATCTTGGAAGCATACCGGTATGTTGCACCAAGCGAGGAGGTGTCCAGGAACTCCATTTCCTCCTTAACGTATTTGTGCAAACAACCGCGGTACTTGAACACCATATGTTTCTTAGAATCTTTGATACCCAACCTTTTGCGCAAGGTATGGAAAATATTCGTTAGTTCATGCACATCTTGATCCCTTTGTTGTCGCAGTGTAGTCCGTTGTATGTACTTATCGCCATAGCTCCCAATATGGTAATATTATTCCTTGATGGTGTCTCGAAAAGAATTCCAAGTGGGTGTAGCTAAAAACAAAAAGGGTTCCCTCTCGTCCCTCTGCTCATAGTAGGTTTCCCACTAGTCCTTGACATGGGAGGTGGCTTTGAGGAGTACAAAAGTAATCTTCTCCCTATTGGAAAAGTCATGAATCGAAAAATATCCTTCCAACAGATTTAACCAATTTATCTATGACATATGCATCTATTTGGCCTTCAAATAGGGGGATGTCAAAGTTGACTAGTACCTTAAATGGAGTGGCATCTCCAGGGTGGTTGTTAGATGAAGATGTGTTGCTTATGGGTATCGACAGAAGGATTTGGGAAAATTTGTCCATCATCACATTCCTTTGTTGCTTGAGGGCTTCCTTGAGTAATATTTTGAAAGGATCTCTCACTCCCTCATCTTTCTTTTCTTCTGCCCTGGGAGGTCATCGGGGTCGGTGAGGTTGGTCTTGCAAAGGTTCAACCAATTCAATCCTTAACTCCTTATTCCCTGACCTCATTGGGGATTGTTGGCACTATGATATAGGTGTTGTCCTTAATGGCAACTCACATAGATGACAGTTCACAATGCAACAGGTTAACAACAAAGGATTACATATCAGACTCTAGAGATTGAATAAAGAGAATGGTTTAAGAAGTATATGTTGGTTCACTTTGTCCAAATAGCATATACACGCAGGTCCACAAAACAAAAGGCGTGTATACGTATGCACACACTTTCACAAGAGGACAAGCGCGTATGAGTTGGAAAATTAAGGAAATTCAAGAGTAAAGAATACCAAGCGTCAATACCATGGTATTAGCCCACAATATTGAGAAGAGTAACGACTATTTCATCCCGTCCAAGAATACCAGAAGTTCTAAGTGTTGTTTTGGTCCGAGGTATTGAGAAAGGCCAAAAACTATATAAGGAGGAGAAGATCAAAGGGCCAGGTGTGCAAGTGTAAGGGTTTCTCAGGAATACTTCTATCTGAAGTATATTTTATGTTGTAGGGGCTATGATTATGATATGATCTAAAATATCTTGTGCAACTTGAATTCAATGTTGGATTAGGATCATGAG
Organism: Pinus taeda; assembly: GCA_000404065.3. NCBI lineage: Eukaryota > Viridiplantae > Streptophyta > Pinopsida > Pinales > Pinaceae > Pinus > Pinus taeda. Next base: position 142,892 of record APFE031261968.1, read on the forward strand.
ACCTAAAATGACTTGTCATTGAATGATCTGATATTGGTTGGGCTAGATCTGATTACTAACGCATGTTTTATTCTGTAAATTTTATGATCTGGGTATGACTGAAGTCTGGAACAGTTGTGAAGTTTTAAGTTAGTATTTTTAGATCTATACGCTGGTTCGCCTTGTGGAAGGCATGTATACACACTGGTTTGGTACTTCGAAGTAATGTATACATTATGAAATATGATGTTTGAAGTTGCAGTTGGTTCTAGTTGTTGATGCAGAGTTCTAGGTTCTGCTCTATGTTCTGGTGATAGTGTTCTAAATGTTCAAATTGATTGATTGTGATTTGCTTCAGTGATGATGGGTTTTCAATGATTGGTTGTATTGCAGTGATGATTGATTTTGAGCTTCAATGTTGCTGATGGATCCAGTATGAAAATTGGATGAAACGTGGCCTTCATATTGTGTTGTTGTGTACCAGGAGTATCCAGTCTGAAAATTTATGAAACGTGGTCCCTAGAGGAAGAGAGAAGGTCGTAGCCTTCTATAGGTCAGCGCCTATGTATTGGTAAACATATCGACCAGTACAAGATCCAGGGGGTTGGAGCTCCCTTCTAATAGCAGTTGGAAAATGAGTGAAGGTTGGAGCCTTATGTAGGCCGACACCTACGTATTGGTAAACATATCAACTAGTACAAGAGCTAGGGGGTTGTAGCTCCCTTCCATTAGAAGTTGGAGAACGAGAGAAGGTTGTAGCCTTTTGCAGGTGGGTGCCTACATACTGGTATGAGTCTGCACCAATACAATATTGTAAACAGGTTTTTCTTATATTAAAAGAAGACAGAGATGACAACAATAGGTGGTTTTTCTCCTGCATTGGGTTTCCACCTTAAATCTTGGTGTTCATGTGTGTTGCTTATCTATGATTGCTTATTATGTTATTACTGCACATGGTTACTGTTTAAATTTTTAATTAAGTACTAATGCACTGATTAAAGATCAACAAATGATGAATTAACTGAATCATAAGTTCACTGGATATACGATGGTTTCCTTAAGAACAGTTGTGTGCACACGCGAGTTCCCTTCATTGAAGTAGCGTATATAAATTTGATTATGAAAAGAAAAAGTTAGTAAGTTGATAATACT